>PVHY01000637.1:176341-209696 GCA_004024945.1 Uropsilus gracilis | reverse complement strand
CCCACTCTGGAGGAGCTGCCTGCAAGAGTGGAAACTGACTCATCGTTGCCATCTTCTCTCCACCCTCCCGGAGGCTCTCTGCTCTTGGGCGGGCCTGGGCATGGGGCTGAGCATTTGTGTGCATGCCAGGTATAGTGTGGGGAAAGAGGGCTGGATGAAGGGAATGGGCTCAGGCTCTTAGTTCTTCTGATGTCGTGATGGGATCCCCAGGGGCTACCTTTGGAGGGTCCTTCTCAGAACTGGGTTTGAAGCTTGATCCCACCTTAAGCAGGAAGAAGCCAAACAGAGACTCCTTATCTACTGAAGATACCCCTTGCTTTGCTCACTGCTTGCTTTGAGGTTTATATTTAGAAAAAGGAAGAAAGCTATGGGCATTCAGCAGTTTTTAATCTCTGGGCACATAACTTGGGCTCTTCTGGATGGGGAGGAGCAAGAGGTGCTAAGTTCATGAGGATAATGAATTTGTTGAATTTCTCTTTTGACTCCATGTGAAATGTGTCAGGAATTGGCATCATTCATCATAATAGTAATATTACCAATAAAGCTGCAGTTTCCTGAGTGTCAACCAGGTGCTTCTCCTACCTTGTCTAAAGTCATTCAAACACATTCCATCAATTCTGCTTAGGAAGGCACTTTTCACATCTGTCTTGTAAATGGGGGTGGGGGGGAGGGAAGGAATGAGGCTTAGAAAAATTAAAGAACTTGCTTAAAAGTATTATTTAGCAAAGCCAGAATTCACACTCAGGCCTAAGTGTGCTGCCATGGGTTCTGCTCCTTTGCTTCTCTCAAAGGGGATCTGATGCTGGTGTCTTTGCAGATATGATGACCTAGATCAGCACCGTGGGTGGACTCAGTAAAGGTGGGTACCTCCCAGGCACCTCATGAAATAGCTGTGACGTGGTCATTGTTCCTCTCGCAGTCTGGATAAAGAGATAAGAGCACATAATGCGGCTGCTAAGACACTATTACAGGCTCAGTGGTCAAGAAAGGCGCGATCCAGCCTCAGCATCCTTTTAGGTGAACACATCCCTTTCCGCATCTTCAGCTTCACCTCCCATCCAAGGGGAGTGCTCACTTCAGTCTCATCTTTCTTTACTGAGCTCTTGTGATGCCTAACTCTGACAAGGAGGTGGGAACATGCATTATAAACTCTGAAAGACCTTGCCAAAAAAGGGTTATAGGGAGAGAAAGCTGATTTCCACTGTAAAGAGAGACCATAACGGAATGGTTCATGGGTGGCCAGAATGGATGGCAGAGTTGATGCATCAAAGACATCAGGGTTGGGCAGAGATCAAGAAGGGAAATTTCCTGGGGTGGGCCGCGGGGTCTGACAGCGAGACACGGAGCCCAGTGAGGCTGACTGAGGAAGCAAAGTGATAGGCGAATATAGAGGAAAGTAACGGGGTGTCTCAAAGTTGGGGTTTGCTGGGAGATACCATCTCACAAAGGAGAGGGATGCTGAATGCACTTCCTTTGGTGGCTGTTCACTTTGGCCAAGAAAGCAGACCTGTGTGGAAGTCAGTGAGGTGGTGAAGATGCACCTCAAAATCCTGACTCTGGACATGGTCACACAAGATGCGCTGGCCTCATGGGATTGCTCTTTCCACACAATTCAAAGATGCATGTGCAAGGATGAGCCTTCCGTGGCTTCCTGCTTGGGCCTCTTCCACCTGGGAAGGAGGCCATGCTTCCTTATTGACCTGCATTTCTCCGCATGCCTCACATGTGAACACAGCAAACCAGGTCCCTTTTCCCTATGTCCTCTCAGCCCCCAAGGGAGGAGACCCTTTCCAGGTGTTTGCAGGACGATGAGTTGTGATCTGCAGTGGTGGAGAGAAGGGGCGAGGCAGGAACCCAGAGGAGGGGTCTGCCCCTTGCTGGATCAGGGGTGGGGTCCCCAAGGAAAACTTCTGGAAAGATATGGGTATGAGTAAAACGAAAGGGATGAGCAACGCTTGTCCCAACATGTTTACAAAGCCTCGGATGAGTCATCAGTGGCTCACCTCTCCAGCATCACCCCTCCCCTGGTGTACTCAATGGGTCTTTGGTGAACAGCTACTGTCCACAAACAAGATGGAACAAGATGGGTGGACAAGGCTGCTGGGCTCATGGAGCTAACATTCTTGTAATCGAGTGCAATCAAGAGGCAGACGAAAACCCAGAGCTCTTGCTTGAGGACGAGGAATAATTGGGAGTGAGTAGCACGGGTCTGTTTTCCACAGTGAACTTAAGCTTCAGAACTGAGAATTCTGGAAGCTTCCACTGCAACAAGCTTGCCCTCCATTCCCCTGTGACAGCATCTTCATTCTCCCAAATGACTTTCTCCTTTCCCCTAACAGAACAATCTCTCTGTTATTGGTAGCTGGTGACTGTTTCCCAGTTAGTAAAGACCTTTCCTCATCCTGCTTTGTCTACCTGGATGGCAGATCTTTGTGCTGCCCTAGTGATGGTCTCCTTGTCCTCCGAACCCCCTGAGATACCCCGACCTTTTCCATCATCCACCCTGGCACTGTGTGGACTCCCCTTAGCAGCTGCTTACAGAGGCATCACCCTTGCAGGTTGTGGCACTGGGCTGGACTTAGTTCAGTGCACTCCTCACGACCCCTGCATGGCTTTCCCATTTCCTCCTCATCCTCACTGCAGAGACCAGGAGCCTGGGGGCCACAGAGGCAGAACAATTAGCGAGTGCATGTGGCAGCGGAGAAACCACAGGCTTTGGAACTGGATCCACCGAGGTTCAAGTCCTAGCTCCGCCGAGCAGCAGTTGTGCGGTTAGGCAGCTTGCCCTGACTCTGAGCTTCTTCTGTGCTTGACAGAATGAGAATAATAACCTCAGCTCGGCCAGATCCGAGGCTATTTCATCACATGCAGTCTGAGGACCCGCCAGCAGTATACCGGTGTCCGCAGAGAGGGCGATGCTGAGTGCCGGGTCCCCGCGACAGTGGGAAGTGTGAGGGGATCTGTGCCTCTGATGAGAAGCACATTTTGTGCCTTTGGTTCTTTCCACTTCACAATAGGGGGCTGTTTAGGAATGTGATTTAGAAAAAGGACTATAAAGAAAGGCCTGCGTGGATGAGCGCTTCGGTGGCAATGAGCACGCCCTGTGTCCTTCGAGAGTGATGGCATGGGGGGGACTTGGCTTTCGTCCCCCCCCCCGAGTCCAGTCCCCAGCCTGGTTCTGCTCACACATGTTAGCAATACTCACTCCAGCCAAATGTATTAGCATCATTTGTCCTCGAGACGGTGGGGATGACGAGGGCTTTCATGGCCCTAATTAATCCAACTGAAGAAAAGGGCAGCCTCTACTAGACAAGCGCATATTAATGCTGAGGTTAATGTTATTAAATTCGGGATTAATAATAAGTTACAGGACTCTCTGGCGGGTCTCTTGTAAAAGCCTTGCAGTTCTCTCTTGCTAAGCTGGGAGCACCGCTGGGTCGGGGCTTTGTCCTTGCGGCTCTGTGCTTTGTGGGTAGTCCGCTCCCTGGCACCCAGTGGACGTCCAAGGACTGTTTGTGAACTGTTTCAACAGTGTGGCTCCCAGCCCTGTTCTAGACCTTGGTGAAGAAGGCACTTCTCTGGCTCTTTCTATAAATTCCTCAAAGGCAGATATTCAGTCTCTGTAGCCAGTAGACACCTCCGAGGCTGAGGCCGTGCCATATCCTTTGACCTAGGGTTATTTCAGCTGCTGTTGTGGTGAACAGTACGGTGCACACCCAGCCTCAGCTTGTGCTGCAAATGACCGTGCGCACATGCACACACACACACACACACACACACACCTCTCCACGTGCCCAATGTCCTTGCACAAGACCAAGAGGAGGCCCTGGAGCTGTGGTCAAACACAGTCACAAAGTGCAGGAAAAGTCACCTCTCGGGGAAGTTGTCATTGGTGGAGGTCAAGAATCAGAGTATACGTGCTCCAGTTACCTGACTTTCCACCCAGCAATTCTGGAAGACATCCTCCTCATATCTTAGATGGTTCCTGATAATAGAATCCCCCCACTAACAACAGCAAACCTATCATCACACCTTGAAATCGGTGTCTCACCTCTGTCTCATTCTTTCCTTTCCCTCCCATGGCTGCTTCCTGGATTCACCTCCCAGATAACCCATGTGACTCAAAAGTTTCTTTTAGGCTCTGATACCAGGGAAAGAAAGACCTTCTTTTTCATGGTGTGTTCCCATTAACACCATGAGGTTACTTTCCTCCTGAGGCTTACTAAAAACAGAGCGACATCACTCTGTTAGGGAGTTTGATTAGCTTCCAAAAGAGAAATCGAGGAAAGGAGTGAAGAAGATTGGGTTGGATTTAGGTGGGGTTAGGTTAGATATCTGGGGAAGGTTTTTCTGAGGAAATGACATACTAAGCAGTCAGTCTGTGTTGGGACAGAGGGAGTGAGCCGTGTAGAGATGTGACAAAGAGCACAGCAGGCTCTTTCTGCTGTAGAGACCACAGGTGCAAAGGTCCCATGGCATGTTAGAGGAGGAGGAGGGATGCCAGCCTGGCTGGAGTGAGGAAGGGAGCAGAGATGATGAGGTCTCTGGCAAGGCAAGGGCAGAGGAAGCAGGGCATTGGAAATACTCAGTGAATTCTTCTTGAATAATAGAATCTTTGTATCCTTCGCCCTAGGCAGTGTTTTATGATGGGAAAGGCTCAGGTTTTAGAGTCTTGCAGCTCTGGATTTGAATTCCAGTCTTGTTATTTAGACTGAGTGTGAGCTTGGGCAGCTTACTTAAGATCTGTGAACTTTTTTTTTTTTTCGCTTATAAAATGGCAATTAGAAAGCCTACCTCATAGAATTTGTATCTGGTAGGACTCCTGGTTGCAAGTAACAGAAAACAAATAGAAACTAGCTCTGGCAGAAAGGGAGAGGACTGACTCATGTATGTGAAGTATCCCAGGATCTGTCTCACTTCAGACACAGTGGATCCAAGGCTTCAAATGACGTCATCAGGACTTGGTCTCTGTCCCAGAAGTTGGTCTGATTGATCAGGCTTGGATCACTCGTCCATCTGTTTTTGGCCTTTGAGGCCATGGATCAGAGATCCACCTCTGTAGGAGGCCTTACCTAGCTCCACCTAAATTACATTGACTGGGATTGGGATAGAGCCAGCTTCCCAGTGGGAAGTCAGGGTGCTTCTGGCAGAACAAGGAGATATGGGTTTAGAGCAGACCTAGCCAGCAGATATTCACATGAAGGCCGGCGTGAGAATGAACCCAAGTCCCTTAGCACGAAGCCTGGCACCTGCCAGCTCTCGGTAGGTATTTGCTAAACCACCCCTGGCCTTTTTGGAACTCTTATTATTTTGTTTGGCAATCCCTTCTCCCCTGAGCCATGGGAGTCCTACTCCCTCCTGAGAGAGACCACAGCACCGCAGCCTAGTTCTCCCTTGAGAAAGTTCTAGTGGCAGGTGCCAGTGCTGGGGAGGGAGATGGCTTCAGCCACTACAGTTCAGTTTCACAGATTTCCGTGAATACCTCCATGACTGGTCCTACCCTGCATTCTGGTGACACTGAGGAACAAAAACACAGCTCCTGCTGGAAGCCTCTGGCAGCCTGCAGAGACATGTGTCAGAAACGCACATTTGGATCCCAAATGTTCTGAGTGCTGGTGGCTCTGAGTGCTGGTGGCTCTGTGATAGGGTTCTCATCTGCCGAATGTCCCGGTTCTTGCCTTGCTCTCCTATTCCTAAGTGGGTTTTGTTAGACAAGTCATTTAATCTTCCTGGAGCTCATTCCCTCATCTCTAAAGGCACAATTAACCCAGTGCAGTAGATTGTGCAGACTATTCATCAAGATGGGTTGTTTTGAATGTTTAATCAAGACAATATAAGAAAAGGCGTCTTGCCTTATGGACGCCATAGAATAACAGCTAAATCAACATTTCCCTTCCCGCCTTGCCGCCTTCTCTCTCCCCTTCCTTCCTCTCTCCCTCATCTCCTCCCCTGCTTTCCTCCTCTCCCTTCCTCATTCCCTCCCTTCCTTCTTTTTAAAACAACTTCCTTTTGCAGAAAAAAAAGCAAGGACGGTTCTAGGGAATTTAGCATTACGTAATGTATCTAAAAGCAGCAGAATTTTAGTGCTGGAAATTTTGCTTTCAGAGAACTGACAAGACTTGACAGGGGCGAGATGGCAGGGGCGGGAGCACAGACCTTGTTAGCCGCCACGTGGCGGGAGCACCACAGGCATCCATTTCTTCCTCGCCCCATGCTCAGCCCAGCTTCTACTTTCCAGGTGGAGACAATCTCTGGGTGTTCCCTCGTTCTCTCTGTGATCAAGACCCTGGGTGGGGAAGCCCAGCTTCCAAAGCAGCTCTTGTTTGGGCCGGCTCCCCCTTCTCCTTCCCCTACGTCAAGCTGGCAGCATGAGAAATGCAGTTGTGCTGTACAAATAAACCAGTCAATGACCGCTGGGGGTTGTGAGACCTGCAGTGGGACCCTCAGAGATGCATTTTGTCAATGATGAAGGTGCAGTGAACTTCCGCATATGTCCATGTGAGAGGAGCCCTGGGTCTCCAGAAAAGCCTGGAGGTTACACAGGCCTGGCCTCCAGCAGCCTCTCCACCCCCCCCCGGAGCTTTCCTGAAAAGCATGGAGTCCTGAGCAGAGTGGGGGACCTTTCTCCCCACCTGGGCTAAATCACTTGCTCCCCGCCCCTTCCATTTTGGAATTTCTGAGTTGCTTTTCTCCCAACCTGTTTTCAATTTGCTCTTGTGGCCAGCTTTGCCTGTGACCTCAACTCAATCGGGAGTGAGAGGGAGAGGGGAGAAAAGAGAAGGCGAGGGAAAAGGAGGAGGAAGAGGATTGAGGGAGCGATGAAAGGACAGGGGAGAGACAATGGAGGCAGGGGGTGGGACCTGGAGAGGAATCCTCTGTGCTTTGTTAGGTTGGTTCTGAAGCTTCAGCAGAATCGTGATTGACCTTTTCTGGGGATCGTAATGAGAGTGAGGCTCCAGTCTGAGGGATAAAGAAATGTGTGGGGGTCTGGCCCGAGCCCACTCGGGTTACAGCCCAGAAGAGCCATAATGGGGAACAGGCACATTCCTGCACAGCGACTCTCAACTCCCTATCTGTTTTCAAGGAAAGAAAAACAGAACAAGAATGTTAGCGTCTTGGCCCGGCCTGGGTGAGGCGGCTGCAGCGGTGGCAGGCTGGCTCCGAGGGGGGTGCTGCCACGTGGCCATGACAGCGTGCAGGGAGGAGGGGACAGGGCAACCTGAGCAGTGTGGCCTCGTGGAAGGCACATGGGACCAAGAGGGAAGAAGTCTTGTTTCTGGATTCTGCCCTGGAAGCGGCTGCAACATTCTCCAGCCTCTAAGTCCCCATCAGGGGATGTGGCAGGGTTTTAGGAGTCAAGCATTTTAAGCAATAAAAATTTTAAACCAACATTTTAAAACCCAGGGCTCTTTTTCAAACCAAATAAAATGTGGACTATCAGTATATAAACTCGATCAAACCAAAATTGATGGGGTTGAAGGTGAGTTGGGATACAGAGGGGGTCAACTCCAGCCTCATCATCTCTCCTGTTCCTCTTTATCCCTGGAGTCCCGCCTGCTCCTATTGAAGAAAAACTGCTGTAATTTATTACGTGATGGGACCTGGTGAGCTCTTGTTTCTCCTAGGCTTCTTCTCATGGAGATTCCAAGTTCAAGATGCCTACCATAGGGTTTGACCATCATAAGTGACAGTCCACAGAAATCACCTCCATGTTGAATTGGGATGGGGGCGGACTCAAAAATTGAGACACAAGGACTGCTGGGGTGGCTTTGGGTACTCTTCACTTTGCAGCGATTTTCTCTCCCAGATGGCTGATGTGATTTATTTATAGGCTATCAAGAGACCAAGATCAAGAGACCAAGTCTTTGTTCCACATCTACATCCCCAAGTTTCCATTCTCCAGGGTTTCAGTTTGTCACTTGAAAAAGGAGCAGAGGGATAAAACATACTCTCTAAAGACCCTAACCCCCTTCCTGTTGGATGACGAAAACAAAAATTTTTAAAAAATAACAATAATTAGTTAGTAAATATTTTTTGAGTTCTTACTGTATGCCAGATGTTGTGTTAATGGGTTTGTAGACAACATACACAAACCTTTGTAGGATAGTCACACCAATTGTGTAAACTGAGTATTGTTCTACTCATTTTGCTTATGAGAAAATAGATGGAAAGCATCCAGGAGCTTGCCAGAGCAAGCTCTCTGTGGGGTGTACCAGGATTTCACAAGCTGTGTCATCCAGCTTCTTATCCACATGTGTACTGCTATTCATCCCATCACTTTGCCACCAGAGGGAATAGGGCACACTCTGGCCCACCAAGCTGTGTTTGCTTTTATGCCCCCTCAGACCTTTTTAGTCCCCCCCCCAACCCCCTCTAGTTGGGGAAGGACAGTCGGCGTTGCCTCATCCACCTGTCTCCATCTAAGTTGCATTTAAACTTTCTGGAATAGTTTGCCAAAACCAGCAATCCTATGATGCACTTTATGGGTCTGTTTTTGTATTTAACAGCCCTGCCTGTTGTCGGATTACAAGCTGTAGATGGTCAGGGTCCATTTCTTTTATTGTCTCATTCCCCGAGCCTACAGAGTAAAGAGTAGCATGGCTCCAAAAGGCAAAAAATGAACAGCATTGAGAAAGCTTGCTTTCTAACTATTTTTTAAACTTTCTCTAGGAGGCAGCATAGCATAAAAAAGCCATCGCTTTGGAGCTCGTTCTGGGTTCAAATCTCTGCCCTGCCCTTTCCTACGTTCGTGAGCTTAGTCTCAGCTTTATAATCAGGATGGTAATATTTAACTTATTAGAATTAAATTTTGTCAGAATTAAATAAAGGAAAAGTTGTTATAAAATGTCAGGGTTCTTCTTTTTAACTCTTTCCTGTTGACCTAGTGAATATAGACCTATTAAAGGTCAATAGGTCTGTAGAGTCCCAAATAAGATTGGACACTAAATAGCCTTATAATATCCTCAATATAACAAGTCATATATGCCACATTACCCAGTTTCTTCTCTTGAACTAAACCTGTACACTGAGGAACTGTGTGCTGATCTTACTGACCTGACTTAGGGCTGACACTTTTAGCCAAGTTCTAAGTTATTCTGAAATGCATGGAAATATTTGGAAAACTATGCCCATTGGAAAATGAATGTCAACCATCTTTTGGCCAGAGGACAATTAGTTAATACTGGCCACAAGCATACTGAATTCCCTCATAAAGGGCCAACTCTTTCAATGGCTATCTGGAAACAAATTGAAAAGCAGACAGACATGGATCCAAACTCAAAGAAAACAAATATAAGCAGCCAGACTTGGAATCCTGAGAAACCAAGTGAAACAAAGCCCTGATTCCCATCCTGGGAATAATCCCCAACTTCGTGTTCCGTTCCTCACTTCTCCCTCCCTACGTTGCTCTGCTTTGCTGACTACTAGAAAGGAGACATGATCAATTTATGATTTTATCATGGAGAAAGCTGACTTAGGAGGCCTGGGAAGGAAAAGGGGGTGCCAAAACCTGTGGTAAAAAAGATCTCATCTCCCTCTTTATTTTACAGTAGAACTTCCCATTCTAGACAGATAATTTCTTCCTAGAATCCATCTTTGTTTCTAAAATCCAAATCCATAAAAGAGGTGTTGACCCCTTGCTACAGAAAGGAAAACCAGGGCTTTGAAAGGTTAAGAGACTTGCTCAGGTGGTGGAAACAGTCCTAAGTCTGGCTAGCAAAGCAGCCAAAATGGCATGTGGTTGACATGCAGTGACTTGGACACTGCCTCTGGTATCTGCATTGCATGTCCATGAACTCTATGTTGTCCTTGTCAAAAGTGGATAACAAAAACCACTGCCCATCAGACCTTCTGTGTTGGACCTTAAGGTCACTCACCTCGTAGAACTGCTGTCCAGATGAATTCAGACTACGCAGTCGGACAAGCTGACACCATTTACTGGTGAATGAAGAACAAAACTGTGCTTTGAAAGAACAGAAATGACCTGCCTATTCTGACCACCCAGCTCCCTGGAGGAGACGCGTGAAGTGACATCTTGGGAGCTGTCTTCTCAGGCACTTGGTTGGCATGACTTTTCACGATGGTGCTATTATACGGGGCTGCTTTTACTCTGAAATAGAGAGGAAAGCGTTGCAGGGGCATTTTCCTCTTGTTTATAACTTATAGTCTAACAAAGTAGAGAGTATGAAGCGTGAAGGAGGTGAACAAGGAATCAACAGTTGGGAGGCCTCATACATTTCATATTGTGTGGTATAAAATACTTCACATGCCTATTTTGCTTCTAAATCATCCAATTTTAGAATTGGAAGGGAGCTTAGAGACCATTTAGTCTGGCTCATTTGCTTGATCTATTTTTAAGTAATTTGTATTGATTTTTTTCCCTTGTTTGAAAAGCAATATGTGTTCATTCTGGATTACTTAAAAATGGAGATAAGAAAAATGAGAGAGAAAAAGTACCCATTATGTCACTTTCCAGACAAAGCCATTATTAGACATTGACTGTGTTTTCTTCCTTCTCTTTCTAAATAGATAGACATGTAAAAATTCACCCTAAGTTAGATTAATTCTATGATGGCGTATTCTGTTGTTGTTTTTCACTTAATATGTCATGAAAATCCTTTATATATATAAAGTATAACTTCATATTCTTCCACAGTGTTGTTATAAAGGGTATAAAATATTCCATTGCAATATTGACCTATAATGTATATTTCTATTTCTATATTGTTGACTAATTGTTTCTAAATTCTTGTTTGTTTAAATAGGACTGCAGTGTTTATCCTGATAACCTTGTTTGTGCATATCTATGCTTTTATTCTTTTCAAAAATCTGAATTGTGATTCTAGCCTTTTCACTTTATAGGGGAGAAAACTCAGACACAGAGATGGGAACTTGGCTATCCAAAACACTACAGTAAAATCTTAACAGAGCAAGACGGGACATCAAGATTCAAAATAATTCAGTCGGTCTTTCTAGTCTCCAACTAGCCTTTCTCATCAATCCTATTTCTAGTATACTCTGTTGGCTTTCTAAAATTCAGTGGCTGGGTTGAGAAAGCTTTTAGGAAATCCAGTGGCTGTTAGGATTCTTGGAATTCTGGACATTTGTTCTTCCACTGACCCTGCCTCTCCTCTGACCACTTTCAGTAATCAGGCACAGAGCTCTTCCCCCCTTGGGGGGACTGGGTGTCCTTCACAACCCAGCATGCACAAATGCAGTGGATCAGAGTGATTCTGAGACAGGACACCTATTTTATACCCTTGATCCAATTTCTTTTTTATACAAGGATGGGAAATGCAATTCCAAGAAGGAACAGCCTTGAACACAGAGGTAAGGGAACATTGGTGGCAATGATTGGCAAGTACAGTTGCTTTGGAAAGAAAACACCATCTCCCTTTTGCCTTTTTCTGTGTTTTTGTAACACAATACTTCACCTCATTTGAACCTTGGCTAGAAGCTCATGAAGGTAGGTATTCATAGCCCCATTTTTTTAGGTGAGAGAATAAAACATAAATTTCAACAAAGACTCATCATGGCTAGACCTTCATCAGTGTCATTTTCATATCCTGTGCTTGTTCTATTTACTAATCCTCCTGATAATAATAGCCAGACATTTGATGGGTTTAGCCAACAGCAAGAATGTCTGCTCACCAAGGTCTGAGCTGAGGAGTTCATCTTTCTTTGTCTCTCTCCAGGAGAATTCCTGAGTTTTGCTGATGACTTACTCTCTGGCCTGGGCACATCGTGTGTAGCAGCTGGTCGAAGCCACGGAGAGGTCCCTGAAGTCAGTATCTACTCCGTCATCTTCAAGTGTCTGGAACCTGATGGTCTCTACAAGTAAGGCATGCTGGGTGCGTGGGGAGCATGAAGCAGACAGGACAATCACGAGCCTGGGAGGGAAGGCATGAGTCATCTGTTCAGGCCAGCCAGATGTTGTATTGGCCAGCCTGAGTGTGCACCTTGAGAGCCTAAGGCTGAGAAGTCCATTGGAGGAGAGTGGCCATGATGAGTCACTGGATCAGACAGTTAGTGTTGAATGGCGCAGGAGGCCAGAAACTCAAAACCACTTTCCTACTGATGAAGCTGCAGTCCAGAGAGAGGAAATGGAGAGTTGGCAAGTAGGAATCCCCATGTGGTGTTCATTTTTCTATTTCATGATATCTCCTTTGAATATCTGAAGTATATACATGTGTGTCTATATGTATGTTTGTGTATATATATATATATATAGAGAGAGAGAGAGTTGTGTAAATGTAAGTTTTTTTTTTATTCCTACATCCAGCCATTCTCAAACTCATACATTGATCACAGAGGAAAAAGAAATTTATTTCCTTTTTCTTCCCATGTCCCTGGGTGTTGTCACATCTGGATGTAGCTGCCACAAGATACAGAGTCTTAGAGAAAAGCTGTCTTCATGTACCCTAATTATGAAATTATAAGTCAATTCTCAGATGACTCTAGAAAGGTACATTTGTACGTTTTGCAAGATAACCATTCATCAGTTCTTCAATTCATACAATTTTTTTTTGTTCACTCACCAGATGATTCATTCACTCACCCATCTTTTTTCTAATCATTTATCCATTCCTTTCTCCATTCTTTACTATCTTCTTTCCTTTATCCACCCATTCTTTGATCCATCCATCCATCCATCCATCTGTTCATCTATCTGTCCATCCATCCACCCACCCATCCATTCATCCATTCATTCATCCATACGTCCATCCGTCTGTCTGTCCATCCATCCACCCATCCACCCTTTCGTTCATCCACCTGTCCACCCATCCACCCGTCCATCCATCCATCCACCCATCCATCCATCTGCCCATCCATCCGTCTGTCCATCCATCCATCCATCCATCCATCCATCCATCCATCCATCCATCCATCCATCCATCCATCCATCCATCCATCCATTCATCCATCCGTACATCTGTCTGTTCAATTCATCCATCTATCCATCTGTCCACCCATCCCTCCATTCATGTATTCTTCCACTCTTACAAACTATTGTTCATGTACTTTATTGGTTGTCTGGCAGTGAGTGAGCTTCTCAAACTTCTGAGCCTCCAGTTCCTGCTGTGTGAGAAAATGTGGGTAAATAAAGAGTTTGGTTCACTTGGGTTCCCAGGAGGCGTGAGTGAGATCATCACAAAAGGGTGCACTTCCTTGGGAGACTGAGATGTATTAGCAGTTGCTGCTTTGCTTTAGTTGCCCTTGTGATAAACATTACCTTCTGCTCCCCCATGTAGGGGAGAGCATCTGGCAGAGAGAGCCAGCTCCCTCACAGGTGGGCCCCATCATCTAAGATACCAACTGGAAGCTTGTCTTCGGGTGACACCTTGGGAGCTTTGGCATTAACCAGGCAGGAGTCCTACAGCTCCATTTTGTAGAGAGCCAAGAAATGTTTTATGGAACCTCAAAAGCGATCAACATTATCATTGCCACCGCTTCAAAATGAGGGTTTTCAGTCCTTCTGTACCCCACAGCCTACCTGAGACCCTACCCCCCTTCCCTCTTCTTGAAGTAAAAATCGCCTTTTCTTCTGTCCTAGAAATGTGTGTGGTGACCTTGTCATCCCTAACACTGAACCTTTCCATGTTTTATTTTTCAAGTTGATTTGATTAAGGCCTGGGGCCTGAGCCTCTCTGAGAAGGAGCCAGGGTGCTGTTTGCATGGGTCTCTTATTCCCCAGGTGGCTCTCCTGCTATGAAGTCTGACCGAATCAGTCTCATGTTTTAAAATAGTTTCAATGTCAGTCCTTGGGATTTCTCATTTTCTGCTTGCCTGTTCCTTCCTTAAATTAGTTTTTTTCCTTGCAAGCCAAAAAGGTCATGCATGGCAGAGGAGAGAGCTCAGACTTTCAGGACAGTCTGAACTGGGTGTGAATCCGGATTCTGCCTGGCATTCCTAAACTGGCCTGGGGAATGTCATTTCTCACCTCTTTCTGCCACAGTAGCTTCCTCTGGAAAAGAAGGCCGGTGATCCTCCCTGTCGCAGAGGGTTGCATGAAGAAGATGGAGTGAAGAGCTCCACAAGCAGCGTTTGCCAGTGTGCTGGCATTCAGGCAGCCAGCAGGAAGCATCAGTTATTTTCTCCTTCCTGTTTTGTTCCTTTTGACTCAGTCCCTGGCTATCGGTGTGTCTTTCCCAAGGGCAGCCCTGGAGAACTGCTCTGTGCCAGTTTGGCATCCCACCAGCCCTGGGAAGAATGGGGATCCTTTGGGGATGAAGAGAGAAGATGAGTCTAACCCCTCCCAAGCATACCACCCAGGCTGCCAGAGGTGTGATAGAAGGATTGAAGAGGCACAGGTAGAGAGGAGCCGTCTCGGAGGCAGACAGTCTGGATCTGCGTTCTGCTACCTTTACTTCTGTCTCTGGGATGCCAGACTCAATGCTCTTATCTTCTTTTCATGTTCTGCAACTTCAGCATCTTCAAAATGAAGGTGCATGAGTTTGAGACTTCCAGGGGTGTATCCTGCCTTGAGTTTCTTCTCTCCATCCCAGGCTTGCCCCCTTCAAGCCTCCCTACCTCCCTTGCTTGACCTTTGCCTTCTGCCTCTGTCTGCACATCTGTCCATCTCTCCTTGCCTTCTTCCCTCCCTGTGGAAGGAGGTGCAGTGGAGCTATCTGCCTCTCTCCCGGCCTCCTCCGCCTGTTTGTTCTCCACGTTGCTGTTTCTGCATTTGAATCTCGGTCTCCCTGTCCTGTTTCTTCCTTGTGCTTTGGTTCCTGTCTCTTTCTGCCCCTGGCCCCCCTCCATCCCTAACCCCTCTCTGCCCCCCACCTATGAAGGCAGATTGCTTTCGAAACCCCCTTCCATGTAATTTTACACAGTGCCGCAGGGTTGAGACCAGTTGGAGGAGTGAAAGTCAAGGCTGATTTTCTGTCCTAAGCTCACCCTGGTGTAACAAAACAGAAACATCAGCACCCGGGCCCTGTTTAAATTTAATTTCCTTGTTTGTTTCATGTGTTTGCTTTTGAATGAAAACAAACAAAGAGCGGTGGCCGGAGAGGGTCCCCCGAAGGCCTGACACCCTTGGGTTGTTGGAGTCCCAGAGTGACCTCTGAGCAGGAATCTCCCCTTGGGTCGGATGGGCCGGGCCAGGCTGGGCATCCTTGGTCCTGGCCCTTGGTTGGCTGCGGGCCTGGACGCCCTCCTTGGTGCCTCTCCCCAATTTCCTATTACCCAGGGTAATTAGCCTCTGTCTTGTCTTGGCTGCCTTGCCTTTCTCGAATCATGGCCGTCTGCCAGCAAGTCCTGAGCAAACACGCAGTGGCAGCCAGGCCTGATTCCTGGGGTGGGGGGGCTCATTCCCACACATTCAGAGGCTTGCCCCAGGCCCGCCCTCACCTCCCTGGCCCCGGGTCTATGAAAGGAATGCCAGCGGGGCTCGGGCACGACAACCACGCACCAACATCCCTGGTGGGACCAGAGACTTGGGCTAGGGCCCCCTTCAGAGTCCCAGTGGGTGGAGTTGGAGCAGAGGAGTAGAGGGAGAACCGGGCCCTGGAGAAGGGCAGGCATTGTGGAGAAAGAGCCCAAGGTCAGGAGTCAGGCAGCAGTTCCCACACTTGGATTCTTGACTTGTATCAGTGAGACCTGGGGCTAGTGCCGCCCCCTCCATTTGTGAGATGGAAGCATCTACACCCGGACTCTCCTCACCAAGCCCTTGACCACCCGGACTGCTGGTCCCTCCAAGTGATAGCAGCCACAGTGCTAATGACAGTTCCTTGCTCACGGAGCGTGTGCCACAGCCCATGATGAAGACGTCACATGCGCTGGCGTCATCTCATCAGAGCCCTACAATGAATGTCATTACTGCCACCCTCGTCATCAACATGGTCTCCCATTTCATGGATGAGCAAGCGGGGTGTAAGCGAGTAAACATTTCACCTAGTCACATGACAGGAAGAGACAGGGCTGAGACTCAGACTCAAGCTGATGCGAACCCCTCCCTAACCTCTCCCTCACTCCATGTGTGTTCCTGTCCTTGTTCACAGACTCCTCAGGAGCTTTTTGCTCAGGGTGTGAGTGGAAGGGTAGATAGCAACCTTCCAGGGCTGGCAAGACCCAGACTCCTGCCTGCTGTCCTCAGGGGAGGCACTTCACACCTTGTCTTTCTCACCTGAAAAATGGAGCAAATGAGTAGCATCCAGAAAACAGAGACAAGGAATCTACCTCCCAGAATTGTTGCCAAAATTAAACTGGATAGCAGATGAGAAAGAGCTTTGCCATTTCTATAAAGTCGGTGCGTGAAAAGGGTTATCAGGACCCCCTCTGTGTTTGGCTGAGATCAAGAACGGGTTGGTCGAGAAGCTGCTGGAATCCACGCTCCCCTCCCCACCCTGAACCAGGCACACATACTTTAAGATTAGGGCTTTGAAATCAAACAGGGGTGAGTTTTCAGTTTGGCTCTCACGCTTCGCCACTTTGGGGCCTTGGGTAAATTTCTTAATTTCTCTGAGGTTTAGTTTTTTCATCTGCAAAACAGAACCATCCTAGACCTATTTCACAGCTTGGTGAGGATCCAGTGAGCTGAAACGCTAGGAGCCCAAGAGAGGGCCTTGCTCACTGTGGGTGCTTCATCTTGTCAGGAGGAGGTAGCGTTACCAAGGTTACTCAGAACTGAGGTTGTGACCCAGCTGCTATGCCTGGGGTCCCCCTGCTATGTCCCTGTGCTCCCAGCACCCCAGCAGGAGAGCAAGTTAATCACCACTCTGGCCCCTCTCACTCATCACTCCCCAGGCACACTTGCTGGAATCACCCAGTCTCCGCCTTCAAGGTCTTTCCCTTCCCCTTGTGTGGCCTTCTCCTGACTCTTCCGTGATGTTCCCTTAGTCACCTGCAGTCCCTGATGGAGGAGCTCCTCTCCGGTAGACCTTCCCTGATGACCTTGCTGTCCATGGGTCTGCCGCTCCCCCGTGCAGACACACAAGGCAGTGGGTGCTTGCTGAAGCTGTGGTGACTTAGTGTCTCTTTGTATATCCTTTCTCTGGAGAGTGTGGGCACGGAACGGGTTCTGTGCCTGTATTCCCGGTGCCTAGAATGGTGCCTGATGCCCACAGATAATCCAGTAGGTGGTGACTAAATGATTTGAGCAAGTTTCCAAATCAATGCAGAGCTCTGGAGACTTGACTTTTCTCCTTTAGCTCACCCTTCACCAAATATTTAGGAGACATTTTTTCCTTTTCTCTCCTCCCTCCCTTTCCCCTTCCTTCCCTTCCCCTCCCCTCCCTCCGCCCCTATACTCCCTTACTTTCCCATTTACTCCCTCCCCTCCAACCACCCCCTCCCTTCTCCTCCCCTCCCTTCCCCTCCATTTTTCTCTCTCTCTCTTATAAATCTTCTCTAACCTAATCCTCTGAGCAACTCTCTAAGGCAGCATTATTATTCACATCCAATAGATTAAGTTGACTAATGCAGAGAGAGGTTAGAGAACTCAACCAGAGCCACCAAGCTGGTAAGTAAAGAAGCCAAGATTCAAGGTCAGCTGATTTATCTCTAGAGCCTGACCTTGAAGATATCCCATTAGATCATGAGAACTGCATAGGAAGAGCTGTGGCTAGGTACTGGGGGTGAAACTGTTTGAAGGTGTCATTTGTATAAGGTCTGTGTTCAGATGAGTTGTAGCAACATGGAGAACAATCTTCAGTCTTTGCACCAAAAGTTACCTGGAGACCACTGACCTCCACACTCCATTCTACTCCTGCCATCTTGGTGCTGACACCCGCAAACTGTCTGGGGACCCCTCCTCCTCCCTAAGGATGACTCTGTCATTTTTGAGATGCCCTGCCCCCTCACTCTCATTTGCTGAGTTGTTTCCCTGTCTCAGCAGAGTGCCATGTGTTTCTAAAAACAAGCCCAGGTTCCTGGCCCAAAGATGCTATTCCAAAAGCCCAGGAGGCTTGGAGCCTTGGGTAGAGCATTACCGGGCTCCCTCTTGCCCTGGGGACATCCTCTCCTTGGGCATAGCCTGGCAGCACATTGTAGAAGCAGCCAGGGCCACTGCCATGGATACTATAATTATATATTAGATGAAATCTCAACGTTTCCCTTTATTTACATTCCTACCCTACCCTCTTCATTTCCTCTCTTCATGCCAAGAATCAGCACAGAATTTACTGGAAACAGCAGAAAAGTCATCAGGAGTCCTCCAGTGCTGGCTTTCAAAAGTGCTTGCCTGATGATGGGAGGCAAGAGACCTGAGGGTCACCTCTGGCCCCAAGCAGCTCTGGGTCTTGAGCAGGGAGTTTCCACTCCAGAGGCCTCAGTTTCTCCATTCGTAGCAGAGGGATTGTATAGCTAGTTTGTGACTTTGGAGGCTGCGCCTCTCAAGAGGTGAGGGAGGTGAGGAAATGGACGCTGGCCCCCAGGGATGGGAGAGGGGAGAGTTTGGGTCCAGGTGAGAGGAATCACTCCACTTCAGGCTGGAGATGTCTCTGTATTTCAGTGCCCTGGTCTGTTCAGTGGGTCTCCTGAGCCAAAGCCTCGACATGATGGAGCCAGTGACTGAGTGGTCTTTCAGCTCCTAGGAGAAAGGAGATATGCTCAGAGGAAGCCTCCATGCTGGCCAGGGCCTGGGCCGCGGCCTCCTGACCCATGTGAGCTAAGGCTGAGTCCTGAGGTTGATCCAGGACACACCAGGGAAAGGAGCCAGGAGGGGCCTGACGGTTCCTTTCCTGCTTGGGACTGGCTCTGCTTTCCCCTGCAAACTGTCCTCAGTTCTCTTTTTGTCTACCTCCCTCCCTCCTGCTTCCCTCTTTCCCTCCTTCTCCTCCCCCTTCTCCTCCCCCTTCTCCTCCCCTTCTTTTCATCCCACCCTCCTTCCCTTCCTGCTCCCCCCTTCTTTGGCTTTCCCCTTCCGTCCATTCCTTTACCATCTCTTGCCTGTCGTAGTCTTCCCTCTCTTTCTGTTGTCTTGTTCTCCAGCCTTGTCCCAGACGCTGCCTCTCTCCATATCACCCTCACTTCCTGTCTGTCTGTTTCTGTCTTTATACCTTTTGCATCTGTATCTCTGGTCTCTTTCTCCTTTTCCTGTCACTCCTCAGCCTCTGTCATGCTGGGTCCCCTCCTCTACTTTCTACCTTCCATCTTCTCCACCCCTTTGTCCTCACCCGGCCATAGTACAGGGGCCTGGGACTGTCTTTCACTCCAGCTCTGAGGTGAGCAGGCACTTGGGTGTGGCCTGGAGTCCCAGAGCTCTGCAGAGACAGGACACGCTGGTGTCCCTGCTAATCCTCATGGGACATGAACTCACCCTGGTGGCGGTGCCCTATCCTATTGGTCAAGGGGTTGGGTGAGGGGGCAGTCTAGACTGCAGACTTAATTGTGTCCAATATCAGGTCAGGCTGACCGCTCCAAAGTGCACAGTTGGGGCCCCAGAGAGGGGAAGAGCTGTCTTTAAGCCAGGAGCAAATAAGCATGCGTCCCAAGCCAAGAGAGACTCAGGCAGGAAAAATAACGCTGTTTTTCAATCAGCAGACAGTGAGGCTCCTAAAACCTGCTGGGACTCTCAGGCCAGCTGCTGCTCCCATCAAACTGCATCAGAATTTCATCCAGGCATGGGGCACCCTCCACGGTCCCCTAGGAACAGGGCACAGACCACATGTGTGAGCTCTTGTGGGTACAGGGACAGGAAGCTAGGCCTGAATGCCAGGTGGAGATGCTGGGCTGGCTCTTGCTGGCAGCCGGGAGTCAGGAAAGACTCTTGAGGTGAGCAGGCTGTGTCAGAACCTGTGCTTAGTGGTGACAACACCAAGCATGGTGTGGAGAGCACTGGCTGGTTGATTGGAGAGGCATGACGGCCATGTGGTGCAGGTAGAGGGGAGAGCAGGGTTCCCACACACTGGGGTCCTGTGTGCTGTGTCCTGAGCAGTGCATGTGCCGGGCTCTGGGGAAACAGCATGAGCAGCTCAGCTCTGGTCTGCAAAGATCCACAAGCAGCTTTTCCTCTTCATAATAGCTGACCAGCATGCTGAGCACTCAGGCAAAGGACACATGTTTGGGGACATCTACCATGTGCCTCCCACTAAGCTAGGCACTTGGGGGTGCAGATTTAGCCAAGCCAAACTAGGCCCCCACCCTCACAAAGCTCACAGTTCGGTGCTGAGATGGGGTACTAACAGCATCTGATGCTTGACTCCTGAGGCTGTGATAGAAGGGGCTCAACAGTGCCCCCCCTTCAAATCATGGCTACTTGTAACCCCAGGATGTGACCTACTTTAGAAATAGTCTTTACAAGTGTAATGAGTTAAGAATCAAGATGAATCCTACTGGGTTAGGTTGATCCTAAATCCAATGATGGGTAGCACTATAAGAAGAGGGGAGAACACAGAAAGACACACAGAGAAAAGGTGGCAAGTGTAATGATGCTACCACAACCCAAGGAGAGCTGGGAGCCTCTGGAAGATGGAAGAAGCAAGGATGGAGTCTTTCCAAGAGCCTTCAGAGCGCGCATCTTGTTTTCAGACTTCTGCCTCCAGTTCTGTGACAGAACACATTTCCATTGTGTCACGCTTCCATGTTTATGGTAATTTCTCATGGCAGTCCTGGGAAACATACAGGAGTGAACAGGGTTTTAAGCAGAGAACAGCTTGAGAAAGACTGGAAAGGAGAGATGATATGATGCAGCAGAAAGTAGAGCTGGAGTGTGGAAGGTAAGTGGGGCCGTAGAACAACACTAGGCCCTTGTCACCGTGTTAAGGCTCCACCTGCCATATTGGAGCCTCAAGGGAAGCATGTGACATCTTTGAGGGGCAGTGCACTGTGGGCTCTATGGCTCCAGGGAAGAGTTGACTTGCAAGAGGAAGACCATGCATCTGAGCAATATCCAGAGGAGAGAAAGCAGTCATAGAAGGCCCTGGAAGTGATGTCCCTGAGGAACATTTAAGTGGTCTTTATTCAAGAGAGTAAACAGGAGGACCACCCTTCTGCTCTCAACTCCCTCTACAGTATATTCACTCTGAGTACAGACAGAAGGACAAGGCTGCAAGAGAGGCAGATTTCAGAAACTGGCCCTTAGTGGACTGGTTAATTTTGGGGACTGTGAGTGCCCATGGAAAGGGAGCTGAAGGAGATGGGGCAGACTCTTGACCAAGCTGTCTAAGAAGGAACTTGCAAATAACTTCAAAGATTCCACATGGCCAGATGATGGATACTAGGCAGTAGTAGGGGCAGTGGCAAAATAGAAATAGAATAGGGGAAACTGTTCAAGCCAATAGGTTGTTTTTTCTTCAGATCTTGCAAATCTTTTGCCTTTTATTTTGTTCCAACCAATCATTACTATGTGAGAAAGTAGACCTTCTGATGAAAGATCTTCCAAATTATAAATCTAGGTGTTTAAGTGAAATCTCTTAATTAGTACATGCTGGCAACTCATTTAAAATTAGCCACATAGACCAATTTTGTAGGCCACACTTAGACTGGAGGTCATTAATTTAGGATCTTTAGCCTAGATCAGCTCTCTCAATCTGCTATGAAGGAGCTGAGACCCAGCGAGACCCAGAGGTTTCACAGTTAAGGAAAGGTCAGGATTAACACAGAGGGTTTTGTCAACCAATCCAAGGCTCTTTACAGAGCTTGGCACCTCCCTCTATTTTAGGAAGCACAGAGACAGCTGAGTGTGGGGAGAGGTGGTAATAGCCCCTCTTTGCTTTGTGCTCAGATTAGTTGTCTGTCTACCAGGGCCCTAAGACAAGGAAAGTTCAATTTCTTTCTTCCTCATTATATCCATGGGGAGAGTAGGAGAGAATCAGAGTACTTCTCTGACTTCTAGGATACCAGGAGCTCCTGAAGATAGCCTAAACCCAGACTGAAGACCAAACTTTCTCACTTTTCTTTGCTCCCCCTGTCTTGGAAGTGAGTCCTTGGCAGTGAGTCCTGTTCCCCTGCCACCTATGAAGGAAGCTACTGCTGTGACCAGCTGGAGACCATCACTGGGAGGTTTTCAGTAAACTACAGAGGACAGACACATCATGTACCAACAACCCTATTCTACGTTGACATCTTAATCACAGTATGATAGAGATTGAGACCTCAGACATCATTGACCCAAACATGATGTCTTTATAAAAGGTGAAGCCTTCCGAGGACAGTGTCAGAGCTGGGATAGATCTTAGCTCTTGAATCCCTTGAAGCCATCTGCAACTCTCCTGTCTTGTTTCACAGCAAACATATATCCCTGATCATCTTGGGACCTGAGAAGTAGGAGCCTGAGTTTTGAGTCAGACTACCCCAGGGTCAGTTCAAATCTTGTACTCTGTCTGGTGTACCAGGCATTTATTTTCTGTCAGTCTTAATTTTCACATCTGTAAGAGTAGGATAGCACTGCTTCCTATGTTAGAGTTTTGCTGTAAAATAAATATAGAATAGCTGCACATGAAAAACTCCCAGGGTTAGCATGTCCATCATATTTTCAGTCCTCAAGTACCATATGAAGTCCATACAACATCTTCTGAGTGCATCTTCACTAGATATGAGATGAAGGAGACTTGGCCTTCTGTGAAGTTGCTCAATATTCTCTGTTCTCTCAAATGCATCTCCAGGGCCCTTTTGAATATGAGACATGGCAATCTTGGGGTTGTTTTGCCAAACATTTAACATAATAAGCAATATCTTCTCTCCCTTTTTTTCTCTTCTGCTTTCCTTGAACACATCCCTAATATAAGTCTCATGATCATAGAGAACTGAGATTGTCATCTATCCCAAATGCACATTTATCCCAAATACGTATGAGTCCAGGACAGAAGCATGAGCACAAGTGATGTGGTTCCAGAGTCCACATGGTGTTCGGGTGCTTTCCTTTTAGAGACAGTGGTGAAAGTGACAGTGGAAATCCTACTTTTCTCCAGACTAAAAGCTATACCCAATGTTGGGGGAAAACTTGCTAGCAGAGAATTATTTTGCAGTAGATGATTTGCCCCTATTTCAAGTGCATGGAAATTCTTGGGCAAATTTTGAGAGGTGATCTCTCAAAGCCATGAGGGAGAGGTGTATTTAAGCTGGTTATAAAAGACTGAATAGCACTGATCACTTAGAATTGAGGAGATCACTGCATCACAGGCAGAGGGAACAGTTGAAATAAAGACAAGGAGGTGGGAAATTGAATGGACACGTCAGAACACAACAGAAAGTCACAATCATTGTGATCTATATTAAATGTGGTTGGAGAAAGGAAGCTGGCTTAAGGGCATTGAAGTCCAGGCTGGAGAAATGTGAATGGGTTTGAACAGCTGTGAGATGGTCACACTTGGACTTGAGAATGATCTCTGGGTGAGTAGTTTGGCATAGGAGAGATGGGAGATAGGAAAACTTAGGCAAGGGAACTGGCAAGAGAAAATGAGTCTGGAATCAGGATATGGTGGAGGGATAGAAGAAACAGATGGACAGTCAAGGGATGTGGGGTTGTTGTGCTCAGTTTTCTTTGGGAATCTATCAAAGAACAACCAGTCATCCAACCTCACAGAGACGGCACAGCACAGGATTTGAAATTCAAAACCCTGGGTTCAAATCCTGACATTACCTTTTTATTTTTCTAATTAATTTTTTTTTGAGACTAGTTCTTGCTATTTTTGTCTGGGAAACTGCAGGCTCATGTTGCCCGGGGTTCCATGGACTCAAGCAATCCCCACTCTCAGCTTCCCAGGTAGCTGGGATTACAGACACATGCCACCACGCCCAACTATTCTTTTGGAACTAGGTCTAGCTATGTGCCCCCAGCAGGACTCTAACTGCAATTCCTGGCCCCAGCCACAGCTTCCTAAGCTGCCACTTACAGGCATGCACCACCATGCCCAGCCTACCATTTTATAGTTAGGTGACCTTTGAAAAAAATGCCCAACTTCTGACAACAAGTATTTTCCTATAGCCGAAAAGTGGGAGTAATAACTCTCCTTCCAAATTTATAAAATCCAGGTGTCAACCTCTGCCACCTTGTAGACCCTTCATTATTATTAATTTCCTCCCATCCTCTCCAATTGCTTCAGTCTTATTGCGCTCATAATCATTCTCCCCCTCCCTCCCACCCCCTAACTGCCCAGCTTCCCTCTCTCTGTCCCTCTTTCCCCAGGATGCCAGAAATGAAATAACATTCTTTGCATGTTTGTTCTAAAACTCCTGGCAGCTTTCCCAGAGACCCCTGGCTGGGTCAGGACTCATTTGCATTAGTTTGTGGGAGGCCAGCATGAAGGGGAAGGAGAGGCCCTGTTTCAGGGAGTTTCATCAGGCATCCCTGCCAGAAAAAGGAGAAGTTACTATTTCTTTCTGGGAAACATTCACAGATTCAAACAAGCAAGGAAGGTCAGGGGCTGTCTCCTTTGTGTTGAGGCTGGTGGGTGGATGACACCCTGCCTGATACCCACAACTGTAGCCAACTACCCACATCCATCCTTATCACAGGCCTGTCCCCAGGCAGCACTCCTTCAACACATGTATCCACTTAATACCATTAGATACTCTTAATCATGTCTCTGACATGTACCAGGAAGAAGGGGGAGAACACAGGGACAGGGAAGACACTCAGAAGCTACAGGATAAATAAACAGCAATTTTGCTGACTTCTAGATGGATAGTAAATCAACAAAAGCATCTTTTTTTAAAAATCAGAGGTGCTCCTTAGAGATTTGTTTGTTTGTTTTTGCTCTACTCCTGTGAATTTTTAAATAATATGTTGTCTCGAAATTACACTTTCTTCCAAGAATCTTAGCACTCTTGTCCAAATCTTGATAATCAGTGGAAGGCTAAAGGGAACCCCCTACAGCCAACTCCAGAGTGCCATTGGCACCATGCAATACACTCACCCCAGGGGCGTGGGTCACACCACTTACAGAGAGGCAGTGTGAGTTCCTGGTATTTTATTGGCAGACCTTTCTTCATTTCCCAACATTCTTTTTCGGTTTGTAGAGTGGATATGTCCTCTGACTTTCACCTCCTGTTTTTCTGATGGTATCCATGTAAATAATTTGGAGTGAAGATAAAAGAATCAATGATATGAATAACTGTTATTTAAAAAAATTCTTTCTCATGCTAATCCATCCAATTTTCTCATTAACCCAGTGAGGACAACCATTTCACTAACCCCATTTTATGGATGAGATAAACTAAATCCAGAGAAGTTCTGAAATTTGCCTATAGTCTCATGCTAGTCAGGACCAGATCCAGGACGTACATGTAGGCAGACTTGCTCCATAGCACAAGTTCCTCTTCACTGACCCATCTTGCCACCCTAGAAATCCATCGCCCTCAATGAACCAACTACACCCCAGGTTTTGTGCCGCTACCTACTCCAGGGCTTTGGCATGTACTGATCTCTTACTCATTCTTTAGGCTTTAACATTGCTTCCTCAGGATGGTGTGCCTGGAACCCATAACCTAAATTATGTTCTCCATCTTTTCCCTTTACTATAATTATTAAGCTGTTCAGTGACATATTTATGAGTGTGTTAATGTCTCTCCCCAATTAGACTTGACAGCCTTTAAGGGTAAAGATGATACCTGCTCTCTTTAGCTCTGCATACTCAACTGCATCCATATAGAAGGCACTCAATAAATATTTATTGGGCAAATAAATGAATGCATTTAATTAGAGCTATAATCCCATGAGGCGGAACTTTGCCCCCTCACTCAAGAGACAAATAAATAAACGTTCTCAGAGGTTCAATAAATTGGCCCAAACCATTGAGGGAGTCAGGAGCAGAGCAAGTATTTGCAAAAAATGTTCTTGAGACAGAATTAGTATTTGAACCTCAAGGGCCATGCTTTGAACCTTTGCTTTGCATACTCTCTTGCAAAATCCTATCAGGGACACAGAGGAATGAGATACAACGTCTGTCATGAAGCACTTCCTGTTGTACTGGGAGAATCCAGATGTGCACATAAACCACCATTCTAGAAGTCAGCTAAGACTGCTGAACTGGTTCTAGAAAATGAGACAGGTCATGAACTTGGGAAAAGGCAGGGAGAACATGGCAGTTTTTTTCACAGGCAGGAATGACCTCCTCCAGCCTTTCTCTACCTGCCCAGGTCATACAATCTCTAAGGATGTGCTCACATGTAGTATCCTCCCCCCTAGCTTTGTGGTTCATGCATTCTATTCATTTTCAGGGTCTACTTTGCACTATATTCTGGGGGTTCAGAGACAAGCTAGACATCAGACATGTCTCCATGGAGCTCCTAAATGTGGCCACTGAGAACTCAAAGAAGAACATGCCTCTTGGTCTAAGGAAAACTGATCAGAAAGGGTGACATTTTGTTTGAGCTTTTAAGGATAAACAGCAGCTGTAAAACAAATATAGGGAGAGAAGGGAAAAGGAGTCATATATGCAAAAGTAAAGACTGCAGGGCGAGCTTACAAGTTTTACTCAAATCATTATGGTGCAATGGGAGTGCTTTTGGGTCATGAGGCTAAAGAGGCTGATAGAACTCAGACAATAAAGGAACTTTGTTGCTAGTCTAGCAGAGATGGACTTTATCTTGCTGGGAAGGGGGGGCTAGTATGTGTTTTCAGTCAACTGCTTTGTAGACATTGTCAGATTTATACTACAGTAGATCATTCTGGCTCATATGCGGGCATAGGATGGAGATGGAATTGTAAGAAGCAAATTAGGTGACTCTTCCCAAGGCCTGAATGAGAAGCACTGAGGTCCAATATGGCCAGGTTTGGAAGAATTAGGACAATGTCATGAACAGGATGAGAGACGCTGGGGATGAGTCAGAGACAACTCATCAGCATGCGCAGATCTATTCTGCCTGAGGCTTATAGGTCACTACTTAACTTCAGCCTCTTGTCTCTTCCCTTAATGGTAACAATCAGAAAGTCTTTTCCAAGCACTTACATTAGACTAGCACTGTCCTAGGGGAGAGAGAAAAATAAAGTCTACTTGAGTTGGTAGAAGTTTTCATTATTCCCTGTCTAATCTGTGAGAATCTTCAAGAAAGAAATTCTTGGAGTTGCTATTACTATGGGGGGTGGTGGCTATTGCTGGGGTGAAAGAATTCGACAGGGTTCTCTCTCCCAAAAGGGACTACATGCCAGTGAGGAGGACAGAACGTTTGGCACAGAAGAGGACAGCGTCCTTTGTGACTTGCTGCCCCAGCTACTAAGACACACAGAGGGAGATGCAATCAGCACCATCTAAGCAGGTGAGGGTCTTTCCAGGAACCTGGGAATTTGGTGGAGAGAGAGGTGGAGAGAAAGCAGACCAGGTTTGGTGATCAAGTTAATCAGGGCTGAGCAGAGAACAACCCTCCTTCTGGGACAAGGGTCCAGTGCTGTCCTGCTAATAATAACAGCTACTTCACTGCCCTTCCTCCAGCATCTAGAAGTGCACCAGGTATTAAGTTGCGATTAAACAACACTATTTAGTTAAATATTCACAACCCCATTCTAAAGGGTCTTTCAAAAAGATGAGTCTAAAGTTTTGGATGCAGGAGACAGAAACTTAAGTCAAAGTTGCTTATGGAAAAATGAAATGAAATGAATCCACTTATCTCACTGGGAAATCCGACTTGTGCGGTGACGTCAGTCTTAGCTGATACCCAGAGTTCAGGCTGTGATAAGATTCTGTGTCTGTAGTCCACTTTGCTAAGGTGTGAGCTCATTCTGGGCTTGATTTTCCATATGGGAGGGGGCTGTGAAAATGGACCCTGGCATTGACCATCCTTCAGACCTGTAACCTCACAAAGTGAGTCTATTGTCCTGAGCAATACACAGGAAAGGAATCTGGTTGCCTTGCATGAGTGATGCTGCCACTTCTATGGCAGGAGACAGGGACATGAGATGGGAAGTACCATCCAGATCACATCGAGAGGTGGAGAAATGGTTTTGACGCAGAGATGTGAATTGTGATTGCAGGGAAAAAGGAGTCAGAAAGGCTGAACAAACAAAAGTAAAAGCAGGTACTGGTGTCTCTTCATTTTACCATCCCCATCATGCAGATGGGAAAATAAAGGCTCATGAAGATGAAGCCCAGAGCAGTGTCCATAGCTAGGTCTTTCTGATGTCAACACCCTAGATCCTTCACCACTTCCCTGCCCTGCCTCATACTCAGTGTTCCATTTGAAGCAAGTGGCAAGGGAAAAAATCCCACTTAGGTTCAGCAACCAAAATGACAGAAAAGGGAAATAGGTGGGGAGGGTCACAGAAAGAGAAAGGGCCTGGGGTGATGGGGAAACAGACCCTGGAGGGAACCATGCAGAATTCCCAGCCTCGGTTCTGGGTAACATGAACCCAGCCAAGGATGTTGAGGCTCATGGTTGGAGTCATGTGAAGGTGAGTGACTGGACCAAAGCTAGTATTCAGCAGTGTCTTGGTGCCGCCTTAGTCCTTGGAGCCATCCAAACCTCACAGAAATTTTTCTGCTAGAGGAACAGTTTTGTCTTCCGAGTCAAGGTGAACGCTGCCGAGGAGCCCTCGTCCAGCATTTGATTAAGTGCCTGTTCTATCACTCTGCCACTGTGTCCTTGATTAAAAAGCCCCCTCCCCACCCTCCCCACCAACATCAAATTCTCTGAATGGAAAATGTGGGCAATAAACCCTGCTTTGTCTTGCCTTCAAGGTTATTTACGTAATAAGCTTTGTGAAGGGTAAATTGATAGGTGTCAGGGATACATGTGTTAGTTTGCTTTAATCATGAGATGAAAATAAAATGCAGCAAGTCTGAAGATGTTACAATGGGGTGCTGTGTGTCCACCGATATGAATAGGTGTCAGGACTCCATTCCATCTGCTTCAGAGTGTTTTCTTTTCTCCTAAAAGAAATTAAAATTAAAGACACACGGGAAGATGGCTCCCCGTTCCTCTCACCAGCCTTCCTGAGTTTCTGCTGCCCTCCTAAGACACAATCACTGTCCCAAATTCATCAGCTTTGTCCAGAAGAGCAGAGCGAGTTTATGTGCGATCATTAGCTGACATGCTTTCTTGCTTTTTCACCTCCACTGCCATCTCTAGTCTCAGGTTAGCATGCTGAAACTGCAGCCACCTGCAGCTGATGCTCGCAGCTCCTCTGGTTATTATTTATTATTAATATTCATTTAATTTCTGGAACAACCATATATTCAAAGCCAAGGCACAGAAAGTCCCCCTGGGTCTTATCTCTCTTGGGAACCTTCCCCCCCCCTTTTATGTCAATACCTGTAAGAGAATATAAATAAATATTTTAATAATGTAGTCTTCTAATCTCGTGCTTACGCAAAGTCTTACGTCTCTGAGAGCTTGTCCAGCCGTGGCAGAGGCTTATCAGGGCCGGATGCCCCAACCGTGCCCAGCCAGCCCGTTGCCCTCATTTTGGTAGCTCAAGGTTCCTAAGGCCAATGTGTCCAGTCGACCAGAGAAGCTTATCTTCATATGGCAAAGGGAGCCGGATGGCGGCTGAGGTTCTGAGATAGGAGGTGAAGGCTGTTGTGGGGTTGCCTGAGTTCAAAGCGGTGGGCTGAAGGGAACAGGGAATGCATGGTGCTGTGGCAGCAAGTACGCAGCCCTGTGGCGGAGGCAGATGGACCTGGGTGTGAATGCTGTGCTCTGCACATCCCAGGCACCACCTCTGCAGCCTGCATGTGAGGGCGAGGCAGGTAGAGGCCCCTCCTTCAGAAGGGTCTTGGATAGACAGGTTTCAGGTATTTAGTGACAGGCTTCAGGTATTTAGCACCCTTCTTGCTTGAAGCTTCCATATCAGACAGTGGCTAATGGGAAGCAGGCTAATGGGAAGACGGTGGCTAATGGGAAGCAGGGGTAGTTTGGGCCCTGTGGGTAAGCCGAGGATAGGCCATGTGGCCCCAAGACCAAGAACCAAAGGAGTGTGGGGAGGAAACAGAGCATTCAAAACACAAAAATTGCAAAACATGGCCAATCTCTAGGGCCCTTACTCTACAGCTCCTGCCAATGCAGTGAAATTAGGGGCTGACTGGGAAGGGCACCCCATTCCCAGAACTACCTGCTTTCCTCTCTACAAACCTTTCAGCGCATCCAGACAGTTCTTTGCCTTGGAAACAGAGAATTTGAGTTCAAAATTTATATCAGCCTTGAACTTAGTTGATTAAGTTAATTAATCAGGACAAGCTGATTGCTTGCTGAGTCTTAGTTAGGCAAAGGAGTTGAATGAACAGCTTGACACTCTCTAAGTGCTTGGAGTTCTGGGGAGGGGGCTGACTTTTGGGAACCTTTCCTTAGGGCTTTCTAGGTGCTACCTCCAGCACCCCCACTCCAGACCCAACTCTTGAGTCCCTGTGCTTCCACCTTTTCCTCTTTCCCTGGGCACCCTCGGGTTCATGGTTGATTTCTGTGGCACTGTTTTCCCTACCTGAACCCACTCTCAGCGCCCTGGCCTTCCTAAATCAGTGAGGTCAGCAGGTCCTACTCTCATCTAAGGAAGGACTTTCCAAGCCCCCACCCTTTCACTGAATTGTTTAAACAAACCTCACTTTATTTCAACTCCATTGAGTTTTATTTGACCAAACTGTAAGATGTATAAAGTGTGCAAAATGCTAGTTTGATGCATGCATCCATGTGACAGACTTGCTTCTACTGAGTGAGTTAACACATACCTTCCTGTGTGTGTGTGTGTGTGTGTGTGTGTGTGTATGAGAATGAACACCCAAGTTCTCTACTCCCTTAGCCCTTACTTTATATAGTATGGTGTGCTTGGCTATAATCGCCATGGGAGACCTCTTTAGGTCCTCCAGTCTTATTCATCTTACTAAAGGCTTGCATCCTTTTATGGTTCTTTCCCGGTGACACCCCCATTCCAGTTCTGGCAACCATTTTTTTATTCTCTGTTAGTATGACTTCAGCTTTCATTGCTTAAACTCCATGTACAAGTGATATCATACAGTATTAGAGGTTGTCTGCTTGACTTAAACTACCCCTAGGGCCATCCATAGTATGACAAATGATAGGAAAATGTTTAAAGCTAAGTAGTATTCATGTGTGTGTGCACATGTGTATGTGCATTGCATTTCCTTGGTACATGTATCTCTTGGCAGGCATGACTGTTGATGTTTTGTGCCTTGTTTTGCGTGAATAATGCATTAATGAACATGGGAGTATAAGTGTCCTTTTTTTTTTTTTTAGATATATACCAATAAGGAAGATTGCTGGATCCTGTGGTAGTTCTGTATTTTCCTTTGCTGCCTTGCTCATCACTGGTTCATGTGGACATGTCTTAACTGCTGAAGTAGGGCTGCAAATGCCTTTTGCGTTAGGATGAATGTGTTGTTGATTCATATGTGCACACAGACACACATACTCAAACACAGACCCTTAAAGAATAATCCTAGGAGGATAAAGATTGTCAAAATAAAAATCTGGAACCTCCCTGTAATCCCAGGAGGAATTATCCTTTTATATACTTTGTCCTTGATTATGTCATCTGTATCTTGTAGCTAAGCCAACCAATCTCCTACAGGCAGTTGATACGTTCAGAGTAAGGGAGAGAAAATTAAATTGACAGCCAAACATCAAAGTTTCATTCCAGCTGCACTTTATTCCAAAGGATAAAACCAGCCATTTCCCAACAGCCACCCCTACCTAGGTAGAACATTTATCCTTTTCGGGAAGTGGGTGAACCATGGGTAAGATTAAGACAGAAAAACCCAAAGCTTTGAGATGAATGGCAGAGGATTAAGACCCCTGGCTCTGATAGCAGGCTGCTGGGATTTGAACCCCAGCTCTGGCACTTATCAGACAGGAGAGTTCAGAGAAGTTCCTTAACTTCTGTGTTTCCATTTCTTAAGAGAACAATGAAACCTACTTCACATAGCATTGTGAAGTAGCAGCCTGCACACTATACATGTGCTTCTTTCATCAAGAGACGATGCTTCAGAGGTGTGGCACTTAAAAGTTTCCCATGGAGACATCAAGTTGTAGCAAAAGAAAGAGTGTTTAGATTCCAACAGACCTCGGCTCAACCTCTGTCTTACCAGTTGTGGTTGCGTGAGCATTGAGAAAATCATACTAAGTCATAACTTTTCATTTTCTAAATTTCCAGGCAATTCATGTGAAGTTCCTAGCAAATGCCTGACCTAAATGGGATGTACAGATTACATGCCTATAAGATCTACACATTCAGTCAGCTTCTCCTTATCATCCCTCATCTGTGAGTGAGGTCTGTATAAGTCAGGATGGACCACCCTGTACCAAGTTATCATCAGCAGAATTTAGTACATAACATGATAAAAACTCATTTTTCCCTTGCTGAACGTATCCCAGGCAGATTGGCAGAATCTATTCAGAGTCTATTCCATCCTCTTATAAGTACAACTCCTCAGCTACTGTCTGTGGGTCCCTATGGAAAGGGAAGAGAAGGGACAGAGAAGGCACACCAGCTCTGATCTCAGGCTGGAAAGAGACCTCATCACTCTCTCTAGCAGTCCATTGTAGAGAAAGAATCACGTGGCCCCAGATGATGAGAGAAGACATGATACTCGGAGGCTAGGATGTCATGGGTAAGTTTTAGGTGAGGAAGAGGTTACAATCCAAATGCAGGTTGTGTGTGTGTGTGTGTGTGTGTGTGTGTGTGTGTATCTCTGACTTTTATTGAAGATCAGCCAAGTGCTATGCAAGTGCCTTTTTGGGCACTATAAATAAATCAGACTAGGCCCTCACCATTATGAATTTTGTATTAGGTGGGGGTAACAACCAAAATCAATACATATGACAAACAGGGAACAATATTAGAATGTCATAAATATTAGAAAGAAAAATATAAAGCAGACTTAATGTCCTTCTGATACACTTTTAGGTGTAGCAGTTGGGGTGTATTTGAAAAGGGAATCTCACTGAACAGGAGGCATGGACACAAATTTTCCTGGGCAAGGGAAGGGAATAGAGATAAAATAGCCCAGGCAGAGAGAATCCAGAGCAGGTTTTGGGGGACATGACAGTGGTGCAAGGTGCAGCCCTCTCTATTGAAAACAGCTGTTTATTTCTGTCTAGCAAAGAAATAAGAAATGCAATTGAGGATCCTTGAGAACAGTAATTATAAAGATTAAACTGCTACTCCAGTCAAGAATTGGGTTAAGGGTGTCTTTTTTCTTCTTCTTTTTTTTAAAATTAATTAATTAATTTGTATATATATGTATGTATATATATATACACACATATATATATGTTTTTATATATATATATATGTTTCACATCTTTGTATTCCCCAGGGGATCACCCACCACCTTCCCTCCCTATCCCGTCCCTCCAATCTCCACCCCCCAGTTATGCTCTTTAGTTTGGTTGTTAGCTTGTTTGGACTTTTCCTCCTGGCCTTTTGCTTGTTTTTCCTATTACCTATATATCATTACATTCTTTTTTAATATTAAATAATATTTATATATAGATTTCACATCTTTGTGATCTCTGGGATTCACCCCCC
>PVHY01000637.1:138460-176241 GCA_004024945.1 Uropsilus gracilis | reverse complement strand
CTGGTGAGAGTTTGAATAGTTCTGCAAAGACTCCTACCTTTGCAAATAAACCAGATGCCTAACAACCCTTGTAACATCTTATGGAAAGTCCTGGGTGTCCCTTAAGTAAGTGCCTCTATTTACATGAGAGATAGGGGACGTGGGTGGGGGCAGAAGATACTTGCTAAAACTGAGAGATGAGAAAGCTAAAAATGAAGACTCATGCCACAAATCTCTGTCATGGCCCCCATTTTGAGTCAGGATCTCTTAGATTGATGACATTTGTTTACATTTTAAAGCTTTTCTTTTTTAGATCTAATTTGCATACTGTGAAATTCACTTTTTTAAATGTACAATTCAGTGACTTTCAGAATATCTACAAGTTATGCCACTAGCATAGCTCATCCCTGAGCATTTTCATTATCTGTAAAGAATCTCCATACTAATTAGTAGTCACCTGATAAGCCCCTTCCTATCAACCCTGGTAATCTTAAATCCACTTTCTGTCTCTAGAAATTTGCCTATTGCGGACATTTCATAACAGATTTATACTATATGAGAGCAATCACTCTAGACTTTTCCACAATGTTTCCACAATGTTCATAATGTTTTCAAGGGTTAGCATTATTATATTTCTTTTTAGGTCAAGTAATAGTCCATTGTGTGAGTAACAATATACTGTTTATCCATTCATCAATTGATGGGTATTTCACTTGTTTTCCACTTTTTGGCTATAATGCATAATGCAACTATGGAAATTTGTTTCTATACCTTTACAAGGACACGTGCTCACAATTCCATTGGGTATATATCTAGGAATAGAAGCTCTAGGTCATATGTTCACTCTATGTTTAAAATTTGAGAGGAAATGCCAAATTGTTTCCCAAAAAGGCTGCACCATTGAACATTCCTGCCAGCAATATAAGAGAGTTACAATTTCTCCCATCCTTGCCAGCACTTGCTATGTTGTCTTTTTTTTTTTTTATTATAGCCGTATTAGTAAGAGGTGGTGTCTCATTGTGGTTTTGATTTACATTTCCCGAATGACTATTGAGGTTGTACAAATTTTCATGTGCCTATTGGTGATTTGTGTATCTTCTCTGGAAAAATGTCTGTTCAAATGCTTTGCCCATTTTCAAAGTATACACTGTCTTTTTCTTGTTGGGTTGTAATACAGCATACCGTAGTCTGATATTAAACTCATAGCAATTATTTTAAAATATTTTCTTTTATTCTGTACAATGTCTTTTGATGAGATTTAATTTATTCATTTTTCTTTGCTTTTGTTTTTGATGCCATATGTACAAACTATGACCCCAATCCAAGTTCATAGAGATATACTCATGAGGTTTTATCTAAGAATTTTATAATTTTTGCTTTTATATTTAGGTCTTTGATTCATTTTGAGTTTTTTTTTAATATGATATGAGATAGGGATCCAAATCCTCTCTCTTGCATGTGGCTGTCCAATTCACCCAGCATCATTAGCTGAAGAGAATATTGTTAAAAAGACTATTTTTTATCCATTGAATTGCCTTGGCACCCTTGTAGAAAATCAATTGACCATAAATGTATGAGTTTATTTCCAGACTCTCAATTTTAGCCCATTGATCTATATCCATCATTCTACTAGTATCAGACAGTCTTGATTACTGTAATTTTGTAGTAAATTTTAAAATTGAGATGTGTGAGTCTTTCAACTTTATTTTCTTTTTCAGGATTATTTTGGCTATTCTGGGTACCTTGCATTTCCATATGAATTTTAGGAATAGCTTTCCAATTTCTACAAAAAGGAAAAAAATTAGCTTGGATTTTGAGAGACATTGTGTTGAATCTATAGAAAAACTTGGATAGCATTTCCATCTTAATGTTAATTCTTCCAATCCATGAACACAGGATGTCTTTCCATTTATTTGTGTCTTCTTTCATTTCTCTCAATAATGGTTCATAGTTTTTCATATGCAAGCCTTGCATTTCTTTTGTTAAATTTATTCTTCACAGTTTTATTCTTTTAGGTTCCACTAGAAAGAACCAGAACTTCCTAATTTTATCTTCTCATTGTTTCTTGTTTGTATATAGAAATAAAATTGATTTTGTATATAAGTATTGTTATCTGTAACTTAGTGAACTTGTTTTACTTTTAATTTTTTTGTAAATTTATTTGATTTTCTATATGAAAGATCATGTTAGCTACAAATGGAGGTGGTTTCATATTTTCTTGTACTATCTGGATGACCTTTATTTCTTTATCTTGCCTAATTGCTCTGTTCAGAGCCTTTAATGCAATATTGAATAGAAATGATGAAAACAAATATTCTAGTCTTATTTCTGATCTGAGAGGGAGATTTTGTAGACTATTACTTTTATGTTTGATATTAACTGTAGAAATTTTTCAGACACCCTTTATCAGGTAGGGGAAGTTCCCCTTCCCTTCTATAGTCTCGAGTATTTTTATACTGAAAGGAAGTTGTTGGGTTTGTGAAAGCTTCTTCATGTCTATTTAGATGATCATATAGTTTTGGTCCTTTATTCTATTAATCTAGTATATTATATTACTGATTTTAATAAGTTGAATTTATCTTGCTTTCACAGGTGAGATCTCAGTAATAGTGTATAATTCTTCTTATATGTGGTTGAATTTCGGTTAATATTTTTTTGTGTCTGTATTTGTGAGGGATATTGGACTTTAGTTCTCTTTCTTGGTGGTGTCTTTGGTTTTCGTATTAGCCTACTACTGGCCTCATACAGTTAGTTGTCAGTGTTCCCACCTTTGTGGGGGAAGTGTTTGTGAAGGACTGGTATTTTTTTTCTTTTTTATTATAAAATTTATTCCAGTTGACAATTTAGACCATAGACATGTACATAAAAATTCCGTAAAAGGGATCAGTATGTGGGGGGATGAGGAGGGGTGGAGATGGGAGGGAGTGGTCCCCAGGGAATACAAAGATATGAAACACATATATAAAGAAATTAATTAATTAAGAAAAAAAAGGAATCAGTACAATTTCTTCACTGGGGAGAAGCAGCTCTCCTACCTGCCTAGCACTACGCAGATGACTCTCTTTTTCTTCCTCCATTCCCGAATAACCCTGTCCTTTTTTTTTAAATTTAATTTAATTTTTTAAATTTGCATATATATTTATATTTATATTACATTATTCCATTATTGTGTATCCCGGGGCTTTCCCACTTCACTAACACTTGTTAACCATCCTTATCTTTTGTGCTCTTCACCTCCCCCACCTTGTGAAGGACTGGTATTAACTGGTGTTAGTGTTTGATAGAAGTCACCAGTGAAGTTATCTGATGACTCATTGGTTTATAAGGGAAATAAAAAGTGCAAGGTTTGTGGGCTTCCCTCAAGGTCACACTGTTGTTCAGGAGCAAAGTCAGGGTTATCCCAGGTTCATCCCAGTTCATGGTATGTAATTCTCTGTTGCTACAAGCAGGTATCATTGTTACTGTGCAACTAATGAGGAAACTGAGGCTCAGAGACTCAGTGCCACTTGACTGCATGCCTAGTGCTGACCTAGAGCTCCAACTCAACCTTAGGAAACACAGCGGCCTTATTACTTACAACCCTCCAGCACCATCACCTCTGTGGAGGAGGCTGACATTCAAGAAACATTGAATTTGAGTGCCGTAATGAAGCAAGACCATCAAGAAAACATTCAGCATATTTACGTATCTCTAGATGTTGGCCCTCTTATTTCATTCTTATGTCACTCTTGTGAGGCAAAAAGTGTGGACTTCTTTCCACAGATATAAAAACTAAAGCTCTCAGAAAAATAGGAACCGGAACTAGAGAGAGCCATGACAGAAGAGCCATGGCACAAGAGTTAGTCCTTCAGACTCCAAGCGCAGGGTTTGTTCCTACTCCTCACCCTGTTCTTCCCCCATGAGAAAGCATAGCTCAAGCCAGGCACGGTGGCTCATGCCTGTAAACTTCAGCCTATAAAGCGGCCGGAGCTAGGGATCACAGTTTGAGTCCCTCCTGGGGCACGTAATGAGACCTAGTTCCAAAAAAATAGCTGGGCATGGTGGCGCGTGCCTGTAATCCCAGGTACCTGGGAAGTTGAGGCTGGGGATTGCTTAAGTCCGTGGTACCCTGGGCAATGTGAGCCTGTGGTTCCCTGGGCAAAAATAGCAAGACCTAGTCTCAAGAAAAAAAAGAGAGAGAGAGAGAGAAAGCACAGCTCACATTTGAGGTGGAAACTGAGCCCAGCTCAAAGTAGATAAGAACCATCCTGCCCATAGACCCACGGGTAACTCCAAGTAGAAAATCCTTGTTTGGCCTCTTCACCTCTGCACTTGGCTTTGACAAAATGCAATCTCAAAAGGCACCATGAAATAAAACAAAGACTTTCAGAAAGAGAGGAAATGTCAATGTTGGAAGAGGCTGATGGGAGATGGTGTTCCTATACTAAGATCTCATGCTTGTCAAAAGTTGGGAACATGGAGTTCATCCTCCTAATAAACACCAGTCTCCTCTGAAATGTGACTCAAGACCCAGTTGGGATCAATGAACACCTAATAATTCTATCTTTTTGGAAACAGCACTGGACTTCGAGTTGGGAAACCTATGCTGGTGTCTGGCTCAATTACCTATCTGTACAGCTTTGGGAAAGTCAATTCAAATTTCTATGGCTCACTTGCCTCCTTGTAAAATGGATTAATAACACATACCCCTTGGGCAATTGTACAGAGAACACAAGACAACAATATGAAAACTCCCAGCACCACATCTGAGACAGTGTGGATGCCCAAGAAATGGGTGCAGAATCTCTCAACATCTGCCACTTGGAACTCCCAGCATCCCCATGGGGTTCCCCATAGATACCTGAGGCAGAGAGAGCTCAAATAACCTGACCAAAACCACATAGCTAGTTCATGACAAGCCCTGTTCTCTGTCTTTCATTGCAGTTTGCTTCCAAGTTATGTCTTCCTACAAAAACATTCCTATGACTGAAGTCATTTAGAAAGTATTGTTGTTATCTGGATTTCAGAGCGGCTGTTCAGTATACACTAAGGATATGTGCAAAAGGCCACACTTGGCTTTAACTTGTTCAGGAAGACAAGATGAGGTTGAATACATGGGCATGGTAAGCCTAATTCATTCCTTGACACGGAACCATAAAATTAATCTGGATCTGCTCTACTCTGAACATTCTCCAACTAGGAACTACGGTCTGTCCAAGTATGTGTTATCATGTAGCTGATACTCTGAAAAAAAGAGGAGGAGAAGGGAGACAGGGAAACAGGGAAGGGGAGGGATGAAGGAGAACTGTTGCTAAAACCAACTCAAGTGCTAACCTGTATTTTTCTTTCAAAAGAGGTCAGGTTGTACTCGATGAGCGAATGAATGAGTTCACACAGGGTACCTGCAGAGCATTTTTTTGTTTGTTTCACTTGTTTGTTTATCTATTTATTTATTTACTATTTAGATCCTCATCATGGCCTTATAGACTGCATAGTTTTCTTATGTTAAAATCCCTTGGCCTTTTCACTTCTCTAGGACTTTCCAACAGAGGGGATAATGATTGTCCCGTTGTTTCATAGGAGGAAATGAGATTCTGTAGGGGGTGTCTACCTTAGCGTGCAGGTCATCCTGCAATGCAAGTTCAAGGCATAGTCCACTATGAGGGACTGTGAGAATGCAAAAATAAGCTTTGCTGAAGTGCTCCTGGCACCATGACCTGTTTCTTGTTCACTGGACTACCTCCCAGTTCTTGTGAGCTCCGTAAAAGCAAGGACCATACTCCCCTGCATGTTTCTCTCTGGCTTAGCAGTGATGGGCATGGACTTGGTGATCCACTGGTAGTACACACTCAAGAGTGGAGTGGCTGCAATAATCATATGCACCCCTCAGGCTAGTCCTGGAGCTACACACAACATGATTTCTTTGTAAATCGAGTTATATTGATTTACTTTTAAACTTCAGTGCTCTCACTGTCCATCTTGAGCTCTGGTGTGCTTGGCACTGCAGGTCTTAGGGTAACTCTCCCATCCCAGTGAATCAGCTTGACTAGGCAGAGCAGAGACTGTGGATTCCAGAGTGTTGTTGCCTCTGCCTGAGGTTAGCACCACCGTTGGTTTCCAGACTTGGCCTGCCCCCAGAGCTCTCTCTGCTGGCTCCCCCTTCCCCTGATTCTTTACCTGTTAGCTCATGCAGCTGGAGGGGTTGAAGGGAGTGCAAATGGGGGGAGCTGATGTTTGGAGTCCAACTACAGACTGCCTCCCTCACCTTTGTCCGAGGCAGGACCTCCCGATCACACCTCAGACAGACTTGTTTTGAAAGCAGAAACCAGGACTGCAGTCCTTAATACCATGACGCTCTCTCTGTGCCGGGCACAGGAATTAAATATTTATGTTGGCAGAAAGCATGGGTTGTCAGTCCGAGTTGGGAGATAAGAAAGTTGGTTTGGGTGCTGAGGAGCGGGTGGGCTGCATGGGGAACAGAGCAGAGATTCACAACAGCCCCCAGCTGCTCATTCTCAAGTCTTACTTTGATGCTCATGGGGGGATAAGAGAACAAAGATATTTTGCCCAGCAGCCCACACCCTACAGAGGAAGCTTTGGGCATCTGAAATGTGGTCAACAGTTGAGACCATCTCTCCCGGTATCCTGGTTTTACAGGCTGGCACCCCCAGGGTAGAGCATGGCAGGACTTGCCCAGGTCACCCTGTTCATTCTGAAATCTCCCTGATCTTCAGCAGGCAGCTGTGACCTTTAGACCTGGGGTCAGAAGAGCTGTGTGACCTTGACCTAATCGCCTGAATTCACCAAGTCTGTCTGTAAAACAGGAGTGATTTCTAACCGAGATCAAATGAAATAATGCAGGCAAACGATTTCATGTCAGTTGTGTCAAAGTTACAGATCAGCATTAGCAGACTTTTCTCTAGATATCCAGCTTATAAATCTCTTAGGCTCTGTGGGTCATATGGTCTCTGTTGCAGCGACTCAATTGTGCCATTGTCTTCTGACTGTATCCCTAGAAAACACATTTTAAGAAAAGGAGTGTGGCCATGTCCCATGAAAACCTTATTTATGTCCCAGGAACACAGATAGTCACCCAGGAAAAGGACAGTGCTCCAAACAAAGAAGAGACCAAAGGGCTACACATGGACCAACAGACAGTAACAATAGAGGAATCAGGGTGACCAGAGATGGTAGTCAGGAAGAAAGGGGGCACTTCCAAGGGGATCAACAGCCACACAAAAATGAACAATGTATGACCCTAAAAAATAAATGAAAAAAATAAAAAGAATAAAGATCTAAGGTTTAAAAAAAAAAAAAGTAAAACAAAACCAAAAAACTGATTTATGAACACAGGCCGCAGAGCAGACTTGGCTGGTCGGCTTGAATCTGCTGCCTCCACTCCTAGATGTTAGGAAGTCAGTACAGTTGCAGTTGAAGACCCAGAAAATGACCCCACAACTCAATGGCTTCAAGCAACCATTAGATTATGCTCGTGGATTCTGAAGGTCAGGATTCTGAAGGATTCTGAAGGTCTGCCTTTGCACCATGAGATCTGGGCCAAGGTGGATGCTACGTTGCTTTTTATGTTCCCAACTCCAAAGTCATGCTGTGTCTGCCCACTACACTCTATAAGTCACAGTGCTTATGGGCCCACCTACAAACAAGGTAAGGGGACCTAGGTCACCTGTCTCTCCATGGGAGCAATAGCAAAGAATTGGAGGGAGGAGGCTTGTTTCAAAGCCATTCTAGAAGAGATTCATAACTTAAATGCACATGTGAATACCTGCTGAATAGTAGTGAAGGCTTCCTTAGCATGCACCAGGTCTTGTTGTGAATATGTTATCTCCCCAACATCCGTTAGGAGTTGGCAGTTTTATCATACACACTTCTAAGACTAGCAGCACTGAAGAGAGGTTAGTTAACCTGCCCCAGGTCATAGCACAGGTAGGTTGTGGAATGAATGTTTGAACTTGGGTGGTTGAGCTACAAACTCTGTTCTTGCTACACCCTGTTCACTGTGATGTGAACCACTGTAGGCTAAATGAGTTAGTCAGGCATTTTCCTTCATTGGGCTGTATAACCAACACCTGGAATAGTGCATCTTCCCATGATTGTGCAGTTTAGTGGGTGTGCCCAATGTATAAGTGGGCACGCCTGGGCCTAGGAGAGAGGCACTAAAGAGACACAGGGAGCACGAGAGAACACACACAAGTAAGAGTGAGCATGAGAAAATGCCAGAAAGTGGCCAGACAAAAGATTCCTGGGGACTCGCCTGCCTCTCAGCACCCCTGGCACTGCCCTGCCTGGTATGCCTGTGTAACTGCTCAGCCCAATAAAGAACCCACGCAGCTTGGTGAGCCTGCTGCTTGCATGACAACAGACATCACAGACTGGTTGCCCTACAATTGGTGACAACGATGGGTGGTTATACAAGGATGTTCTTCTGCTGGAGCAGGGTTAGCCTCAGAACCCACGTCTTTGGACTGCCAGTATCTAGCATTTTTCCTGCCCAGATGCAATTGCGCACAATCGTTGCACACCTACTCTGGGCTCAGAATGTTCTGGGTGTCATAGATCATCTAAGGGAAAAGTCATGGAGCCCTCAGTTGGTTCAGAAGAAACCCAGTATCTGGATGGGGAAGTTGGATTGAGGTGGAACCTTTGTTCCACTGACAGGCCAGGAAGTCATGGCTCAGTGGTTAAGCTGCTGCTTGACCTGTGACTGACGGGGTCCATATTCAAAGCCAAAGCAGTTGCTGTGTGAGCCTACGATCTCACCATGGACACCAACATGGGAAGATCAGGCGTGGGCACAGCCACCTCTTCAGGCTTGAAGCCCTCAGTGCCTAGAATATCTGATCAAGCCTGATCCTTCGGAGGTGACACTGGCTTATTAGTTCCCTGACTGTGCAGGCAGGTGACTGAGGCTCTTGGGTGTCCCCGGCCATCCTGCTGCCCAGTCCTAGCCTGGAGCTGGGGCACAGTGTTATTACCACCGCCCCCAATTGCCACACGGTGCTGGGAATGGCAGGGAGAGAGTGATGGCATTTGGGGGTGAGTTAACGGGAAGTTGTTTACCAAAACTGTGTGGGGGAAGGAACATTTTACAAGACCAGGGCCTCTGGCCGGGAAACATCTGTTTCCCTTCAAATCAGCGAGGAGACTTTTGCCTCCCCAGAATGCCTAAATCATGCGGCGGCTGGGGAAGAGCAGGCGTTGGCCTGGAGACTTCAAACGCATTCTCCCGTACTCTCGGGGACCTGGTCCTGAAGGGCCTCTGGGGCTCTGTCCCTCCTCTTACCCCCTGTCAGACCCGTGAGAAGCTCTCAGCGCCAATTAACTTCCCGGTTTCATTCTCTCACCCCTGCTGCGAAGAGGTCTGGGGGTCTTCGATGAGACCAACATCAGCTTCCTCTCCACCATCCTCCTCCCACCTCCACTGGAAGGAGGGGAAGTCAGCACCCTGGGCAATGGCATAACACTGCTGCTGATGTGATAATGCCAATAACTGCTGTTCTGCCAGTGCCAGCATGGGCCAGGCCTCTCAGTCTATACCACAGCTCATTTTAGTTCAACAGCTGCCCTGACAGCGGATGCGATATTGTGAATTACAGGCCAGTCCATTGAAAGCAAGGCCTCACACAGCCTGTCAATGGGAAACCAGAATTTAAAACCAAATGGCCTAAGTTCAGAGCCAGGCTTTTTGTTAGTCTGTCTCTTCTGATGACTTCAGTCACCTTTTCTTTATATTGTCTTTTCATTTAACAGTCTTTTAACTGGGGTGCCACTGGTCTATAATACTATGGAAATGTCTCCCCTCCACAAATGTATGTACCACAGCACATCCACCAACAAATTCTAGTCACCACCCACCAATGTTCTTCCAATAGGCCCTTTTCTTGTTCCTCCCACCCCTCCCCCACTCCCTCTTGTAATCACCATCTTTTTTTCAGTGTCTCAGGGTTAGTTTGGTGCTTTGTTTTGATTATTTTTTGCTTCGTTTCTTTATAATCCACATGTGAGTATAATCATCCAGATTTTTTTTTCTTTCTGACTTATTTTACTTAGTGTAAGTCCATCCATATTACTGCAAGCAGCAAGATTTCTTTTAAATAGTCAAGTAGTATTCCAGTGTCATATGTACCACATCTTTTTCTACTCATCCAGCATTTGCATATCTTGACTTATCATTTATAACTCTCTGGTAAATACAGGGGCACAGATAACTTTCAAATTAGTGGGGTTTTTGGTTGGTTTTTTTGGTTGTTGAAACTAGGTCTTACTATGTTGCCTGGGGTAGTCCTGATCCTGTGGACTCAAATGATCCCCAAACTCAGCCTCCCAGATAGCTGGGATTACAGGTGCCCGCCACGACACTTGGCTGCTTTTTCAAGACCAGGTCTCACTATGTTGCCCAGGGTAGTTTAGAACCTGTGAACTAAAGTGATCCCTGACCTCTTGCCTCCCAGTGCTGGAATTACAGGCACATGACACCACACCCAGTAACTCAAAATAGTGTTTTTAATGTCTTCAGCTACATACCCAGAAGTGAGATGTCTGGACCAGTCTTAATTTCCAGGAGTTTCCATACTCTTTTCCATACTCTTTGACCTTCCTACCAACCATGCAGAAGCATTGCTTTTTCACTACACCCTCATTAAATTATCCGTGGACTACAGTCTGCCTCCTCAGGCACAAAGAAGATGGCAGAGTTGAGCACAAGAAGGCAGACCCCTTCTTGATTCCTTGGGATGCTCAGAGGTCTGCCTGCCCTCTGTCAGCAACTCTGTCCTCCTCCTCCTTTTCACTCGGCCCTGTGTTCTCATAGTCTCTCTCTCTCTCCCCCTCTCTGCTCTACTTTCAGAGCTTCCATTTCTTCCCTTCACAAAGTGCCCCTCCAGGTCCTGCCTGGTCCCCCTAACAGCTTTCAGATGTGTCTCTGAAACAGTTCTACAATTACAGCTGAGACAGGCAGAAAGCACATGGCCTTGTGACTTTTGACCCAGGCCTGTGAGGTTGACATCTTCCTTTTTCTCCACCCCTCTGCCCCTGCCAGCAGGGTGGCCCGAGGCCTCCTCCATCCTGAGGCCTCCTCTGACATGTTGGGCAGCTCCAATACCACACAGAGAAGCATCTAGAGAACAGAGATGGAATGAGGACTTGTATCATTGAGTATTGATCCCTAACTTGTGAATCATCGCAAAGATGAATAATTTCACCCTATTTTACAGGTGTGGAGAGAAGGTGAAATGACAAATGAAATCCAAAAAAATAGTCCATCAGCAGTTGGGGAAAGTAAGGATTCTAATAGTTTCATAACTTGAAAATATGGCATCACTTTTTTTTTTCACTTTAATTTTTTATTCTTGTTATTACCCCATATTTTTGGATGTAATAGTGTCAACTGAGTTATTTTTTCCCCAGATTATGTTTATTGAGGTATGCAGTAGGTTCACATCTTTATATCTGCTGAGGGACTTAGTGTTTCAAACCTCTACAAACATGTCCTTTCAAACCCTGCCCACCACCAGTGCCCTCACAATTTTCTAACATGTTCCCTGGGCCCCTTTCTATCCCACACCCTGCCTGCCACCTTCTCCATCTGGTTGTTTCAGTTTTGCACAGGTATCAGGAGTTTATTATTGGTTTGGTTTGACTGATCCTTTGTTATGTTTTTCTATATTCCACATATAATCTATATTCCACAGGGTGTCACCACCCTGTTTCTGTCTTTATCCTCCTGAGTTATTTCTCTTAGCATGATCCTTTCAGTTCCATGTTGTTGCAAATGATGGGAAATCCATTGTTTTTTTATCACTGAATAGTATTCCATTGTGTGTGTCATGTATGCACATATACCACACTTTTCTGATCTACTGACAGTTTCTAGAACTCACCTATAGTAAACAAAGGTGCCATGAATATAGAAGTGCACATGTCCATGTGAGTGAATGTTTTTGTATTTTCTGTTTAGATGCTTAGGAGTGAAATTACTGGGCCATGTGGTAGATCCATTGTTTATATTTCAAGAGATCTTCAAACTGTTTCCATAGAGGCTGGACCAGTGTACATTACCACCAACAGTGTACAAGAGTTCCTTTTTCTCCACATCCTCACCAATACTTGTTATTTCTGGTCTTTTTGATGTGGGTTTCTTTCCCAGGAAGCTGTTATTCATCTTATTTGGCTCAGCACAGAGGTGTCTCTGGACTCAGCTGGTGGAAGAACTGTATTACAAGGCACCATGGAAACAAGAATGGGAAAGTAGTTCAGTGTTACAAAATATTCCAACTTCTCATGTTTTGAACCTATTCACATCATCCATTCATGGCAATCTTTTGTATTTCTCTGTAAAAATGTATCTCCTCTTCTACTCCAAGAAAGCATTTTGCAAATGCTCCAGTGTGTGCTATGTATATGTTCTCTATCAAAATCTACAATTTGCAGGCCACTTCTCATACATGACTCCATATGATCCTCGAGACAGCCATGCTCAGTCTCTACAATCACCCCCATTTCATTGACACAGAAAGTGAGATTGAGACATGACTTGTGATATCTTGAGAGCATTTATTTACTCAAATATTCCCTGAGTGCCTACCATAGATCTACCCTAGTTCTGTGTTAAATGCCAGGGATCTAACTTTACTCCATCTGAAAGATAGCCCTCCACCACTAGCATTTGTAGATGAGCTGTCATGTGGGTAGTATGTGTTATCCCTAATACTGTCCTTACCTCCCCACTTTGCTGCCTGCTTATTCTCACTTCCTCAACTCACTTTGTGAACTTGCTTCCAGTTCCTTCACATGGCTCAAAACTTACTATGCACAGTACTGATACCTCACCCTGCCTGGTGAAATGGGCAGCAACCTCCCTCTCACAGGTACAGACAGGTGATGTGATTTGTCCAGGGCCACAGAAAAAAATGAGTAGAACTATAATGGAAGCCCAGCTCTGACAATTTCCATGTCCTGTTCCACCACTTCCCTTGATCGGTAGAATTCTGGATATAGGAAGCTCTCACCCTGGACTGAAGTTCCCATGCTGAGAACTGTCAGGAGAGGAAGGATGCCACATTGCAGAGCTGTTGCATCTCACAGGAAGAAGCCAAAAGTCTCAGAAAGCAAAGAAGAAGCCGAATGTCTCAGAAAGAAGATGAAGAGATTGGTTACTGTCTAACGATGGGACAAAATACCCTCTATTCAGGCCTCTTAGGATGCATATATTAGGTAGAAAGGAGAATACACTTCCATACACTTCCCATCACTCCAAGTCAGTGTATGAAAAATAAAAGCTGGGATTATATTTGACAATATTGTATAGTATGTGGTTAAGAACATTATCTTTGGATTCAAATGGACTTAAATTCCTATCCCTTGTGACTACTTACTTAGTTTATAATAATAGTTCAATCGCTTGACTCTTTGAAACTAGTGTCCTTATAGATAAAATACAAACCACTATAGTATCCAATGCATGTGGTACTAGGATTATTTGGAATAACTCTCATAATGGACCCAATAGTATTGAACACATTAGATGGTAGCCATGCCTGTCATCAACCCCAAGCAATGCACTGGGTAACTTACACTAGAATTGGCAATTGTCAAAGGAAGATCTTGGTTTTTCTCTTTCACATGTGGGGAGACTGAAGATCAGAGAAAACAATGAACTAGTTCAAGGCCATACAGCCTGCAAGCAACAGTACCAAGATCTGGATGAGATCCTTTCAACTACAGGATTCCTTCTGCTGCCCGATATCATGCCTCTGGGTCTCTGGGTGATTTAATCCCTGCCTGACCTCTATCCAAAGCCCCTGGAGGCTGACATAGTGCTAGGAGGTATCCGCATATCCATTGTGGGTCTAGTGGCTGCGTTCAGTGGCAGCAGAGACTATGGAGCATATACACTTACCGAGCTGACTGCCAGCCTAACTCATGGTAAGCGCAAACCTGGAATAATCAACTGTGAATTCTTTCATGTAGCAAGAATACCAGTTTCCTGCTTGCTATTTCAACTATGGAAAAAAGACAGGATGGTGGTGATGCACTATCTCAGCTACACTGGAACTTGGGGTCACCGTCAAGGAATGAGCTCAAAGCATAAGTACCTTCCCCATTTCTAAAAAGAGAAAGCATCTTGCTTTAAGGAGATTTTTCACACAAGGAGACACAGATGGGTTGTTTCTCCAGAAAGTTGCTGGCTTCTGATTACTGTGACCTTATACCAAGAAGTTCTGATTTATGGTACTTATTATGAAAACAACCTTTGAGGCACCAGGTCATGAGGTACAAAGCTGGGAGAGTCAGCATAGGATTAATTCAGATCCTCTAATCTAGCAGGGGAAACCAGAGCAGCAACAGGGCATCTGAGAGCAAAAATGTGAGCTTTAGAGGAAGACTAATGTGTAACAGTTCTTGGTTCTTTGATTTCTGACTGGGTCTTTGAACAAATTACCTCATTTTTTGACCTTCCGTTTCTTCTCCCAAAAGATGGAGATCATGAGAGATGATTTTAGTAGATTTTCATATGGTAGGGAAGCATACAGAACACTACCATGTTGAGACCAACATAGAGTTGGACAAGTAGCTGCTGAAATTTTATTTGTACAGAGCCGACACCCGTAGAGCTTCCACCACAAGACATCAGCTGACAGTGATTTAGTCCACACACTTAGGATCCCAGGAAGCTTAGGCTAAAACTGGCATGGACGGTAATTGCTACCTGATTCCGGGAAAGGTGCTTCCTTTCTTTGAGCCTCATGTATAAAATAATGCATAATAGTAGCTAGGATAGTTTGAGGGAATGAATAGCTACAATGCAAGTGAAACTAACTCAGTGCTTGACACATATTAGAGCCTCAGCACATACTCATTTGTACATCAAAATTTGTACAAATTTGTGATTTGTACATCAACTTGTATGTATTAAGTGGCTGATTTTTGTATGGCTCACCAGTGCTCACCATTCTGCAACTTGGCAATCATGATGTCCTGCCAATTGTGTGACATGAGCTCAGTTAAGATATTGGAAAAGGAGGAGAGATAACAGAACCCCTGAGACCACAGTCTCTTCTTGACTCGGAACCCTCTTTCCACACCACATTATTGTCTCTGCCCTTGAAGGTTGATGAAAGAGGTTGGCATGACAACAGCAGGAATTCAGACACATCTATTTAGATGGTTCCTGGCCTCCAGGGTTCAGTTCCTCTTGAGAGTCTCCTTTGCTCATTGTTTAGACTTTATCCAAACCACAGAACTTGGAGATGTGGCGACTGAAGGCTAAGGGAGTCTCTTCAAGGTAGACCAGACAACAGGGCTGATCTAGAAAGAATTGTGTACCCTGGATTGAACCTGAGTTCAACAGATCTATAGTTTAGCATGTCTGTTCTAATGCCTCACAGACTGTTTGCTCCCCCAGTACAGCCTGGAGCAGCAAGTGAGAGCACAGAAAAGTAGGAGTATGCTTTATCCCTAGAATAGCTCCCACTTTTCTTCCTCTCTTCTTCTCCTACTCTCCTTCCTCATGGTCATGAAGATTCCACTGACCTATCTCTTTTCACTTCACTACAACCACACCAGCAGTCTCTTCCTCCAACAGTCTGGGATCCTTCTCACTTCCTAAACGGGACTTTTGAACATCTTATTCCCCCTTCCTGGAAGACCCCTTCCTGGGTCTTTCTCCTGTAACCCAGTTCCTCCTCATTATTTAGGTCTTAGTTCAAGTCTTTCCACAGGAAGACCCTTATGGACAACCTGTCTAACTCACCCACCTCCTTTCTCCATATTTATCTTTTTCATATTATCTTGTGATATCCTCCTTCATATTTACCATTATCTAATTTTCCATTTAGTTTTTGATTAGCTGTATGTCAGCAGGGATTTTAATTCTCTTGTTTCTCTTTACTTCCTTAGCACCTAACATTATTTCTGGCATATAAATTAGTAATTTGTTGAATGACTGAGTGAATGAATGAATGAACAAATGAAGGCATGTATAAATGAGGGCATGTGGTCACATAGGTTAGTATTAGCATTGTCTTCTCAAATACTGAACTCAAATGACTCTGTTTCATGGTCACTTTGAAACCACCAAGTCTCAGATTCCTTACTGGTGAAATGCAAGTGCTAGAGCTTCCTGCCTTCTAGGCCTTCTAACTTATAATTGAAGAGATTAAGTGTAAAGTATTCTGTTGATGCTCGGTAAATACTTTGCGATTCTTATTATTTTTTTTCCCCAAGTAAGTTCTACTGGCACCTAAGCATTCCAGAGTTTTTGTTTTGTTTTTTGAGCACTACTCCTACTTTGTGGTTTTCCACTGCTCCTTGCAGAAAAGTAGGAAGTCACAGACTGGCACTCTGCTTTCCCATTGTGCTCCAGGTTCACTCTGTATGCTGTGGATACACGAGGACGGCATTCGGAGCTCAGCACCGTGACCCTGAGGACTGCCTGTCCGCTGGTGGATGACAACAAGGCAGAAGGTAGGTGATCCATTTCTTCTCTTCCCAGGTGACTCCCATATTTCTGCTCTCTGCGTTTGATACCCAAGAGCTAACCACCACACCCCTCCCTACCCCTTACACATATTAACACAGAAAAAAGTAGAGGAACTAAGGAAGTGGGAGGAACATGGTCTAAATGCATGAATACCTTGAATAAAATTGAGCTGGATCCATAATATGTTTGCTAGTGAAAAACACCTTCCTTGTCTAGACTTTGTGTATGTTCTGATCCAAAGGTAAGACATAGCGAAGGAGATGCCAGAGTCCCATCATTACTGGACCTTAGCCCAAGATTTGTAGAGACCACTCTCTTCCTCTGAAATCTGAATATTGGCAACCTGTAGCACTTTTCACTTGCTGTACCCATGGCAGACATCCTTAGCCAATCACAGCACACTTTACTCTCTAGCTCAGGGGTGACATCAGAATCCTATTGTGAGACCTACAGTCAGAGTTAGTGTGCAAGACTCAAGCTTTGTTGCTCCTTAGGCATGGACTGTAACCATTTGACAAAACACTTGGGAAAAAATAACCAATTGATCAAAGTCACCCTATACGTAACTCTTGGGCAAGGGATCCATGCAATTTCTGACAAAAATAGAATGGCAGCTCATGAATCCTGGTGGTGGTCTTCAACTTGAACAAATATTTTCTAACAACTCTGGAAATGATGTAAAAGAGACATGGTCTTCAAATCTTCATCTTTTAGAAGCTTACATTCCAGGGAAAGAACAAGGATTTTCTACAAAAGGCTCAAGAAAAAGTTTGATAATATGGGTTTTGCATTCTACTAGATAAGAAATGATAGTGAGCTATTGAGTCTTAACAGTGAGAGAATTTCAGATATTCCCTAATAATGTTTTCCATATTATTTTAAAATAACACATGTTCATAGTTTTTAAAAGATAAGAAAAATAAAAATCAGAGTAGAAAATAGTAGAAAGGAGATGCTCCTCCCATCCTTCCCTCAAGTCCTCCAGATTCTCCTAGAAGTAGACTTGTTAGCAGTGACTTACGTCCATATGTAGATTTTGATCAGTCTTCGAAGATGAAAGAATGTGTTTTAGACTCGGGGGAACAGCCCAGGAGAAATTTAAGTCACATTAATTAGTAGGAACAACTAAAGAAGCAGGAATGGCAAACAGAAGTGGAACTTTTTTGGCCAGATTTTGACTGGAGTTCATAATATTTTCAACTTAGGAAATATTACAGAGGGAAATATTATGGAGCAAAATGATAAGAGACCATTGACATGAGCCTAAGACAACTTACTGATGCCTCTGCACTTCTTTGTACTGTCCTATTAAGTTGTGTCACAATAGTTAGATTAATAATTGCAATGTTGAGCTCTAACTTTATGTGTTGAGGGCTCTGTGTTGAGGGCTTTCTGTTCAATTTTTAATTTAGTCTTCCCAATGAGCCTTCAAAATAGACATTGTTTTCTTCAATTGGTAAACAGGGAAACCCAGCACAGTCAATCAATGTTATTTGCAGGATGAAACTCAGGTTCATCTAATCCCAGACCAGAAATGAACACCTACATGAACACACCTTCTTAATTACAAGACAGGTTTTTATTTTATTTTTTCTTATGCTTCAGTGACACGGGTCTGCATTCTTTCTCCCCAGAGATAGCTGACAAGATCTACAATCTGTACAATGGGTACACAAGTGGGAAGGAGCAGCAGACGGCCTACAATACGCTGATGGAGGTTTCAGCCTCAATGCTCTTCAGAGTCCAGCACCACTACAACTCTCACTATGAGAAGTTTGGCGACTTTGTCTGGCGGAGCGAGGATGAGCTTGGACCCAGGTAGGGGGATCTGAGGGTAACTGGAGGGGTAGAATCTTCTTGCTTACATTTGACTTACTCGACCATGTCTCCAGAAGCTTTGGCCAGTAACTAAGGGTGGTGATCACCTTCATGTAAGGGGTCTCAATGGGCAGGGAGAATGCAGATGCTTGGCAGTTGAACTTCTTGGCCTCCTAGAATGTCAGGTAAGTGACATTCATACAGAGGTGACTTTTTGATCAATTCCTCTTTGCCCATCTTCCATTTTCACTTTTAAAGAAGAGTAATGTAGGTTTCTTGACATAGCAGGGTGTGTCCTGAGCATTGCAGAGAGCACAGTGGTGGATCCAACCACTAATCCAGAAATCTGTCCACTTGTCATAACAAATAGGTGGTTTTTTGCACCAAAGGTCATTGGTGACCACAACTAAATACATTTATAAATTTATCACAAAGGTCTGACTTTTGTCACTAGCAGCATAGTGCCAACCACTAGGCGAGGTACCATGCAGAAGTAAACAGAACTAAGACATTGACGCTCTCTTCTGAAGTTTCATAAAGCAGCACAGAAAATACTGGCTGCCTTTCATGCCTTGCACCTAACAATAACATCCATTCATTCAATCAGCAGGTACTCAAGGGTGCTTACTACCTGTTGGTTGTTGATGCTACTGTGGTAAAGAAACCCCCCCGCCCCCCCCCGCCCCCCCCCCGCTTAGCAGACTGCCACAGGCACTGAGACTAGCAATAGAGAAGAATATGAAGAACTGTCATTTGAATAAAAGACTAGTGACCTTTGGGAAGGGGTATCTTGACTGGGCAGCTCTGACAAGACTTCGCAAGGGAAGGGAATCTGGGAAAGGCTGAGTTGGAATCAGGGCAGTAGAGGGAAAAGTGTGCTGGGACCTAGGGGCAAAAGCACTGGTCTGGGAGATGCCCCCAGGAGATAATGTTCCATGAGAGCAGGATTTTCTTCTCCCCTGTGAACCTGCCACCTGTATACTTCTGGCTGTGCCACGTGCACTTTATTTGCTGTCTCTTCCTTACATACTCTTCTTATTGAAAATATATTTGAAAAGAAGATGCTGTGTCATCTTGCCAAAGGAAGAACTAACAATCCCTACCCTTCTTGGAAAATTGAAACTAAACATTGAATACAATGGGAGAGGAAAACAAAAATCTATCAATCATGCAGAGCTTCCTAGGACAGATGAATGTTGGAGATGTGCAGAGGACACAGTCCCAAACCCAAACCTGCCTTTTTAAAGTGATCTGAATGAGGGGAAGAGCATGAACACAGGAAATTAACTTCTTTTCTAACTGTAGTTCATTACTGTTCAATGCTGGGCCTGTGGTCATCTTGAGCAGCACCTAAAATCCTCTCCCCAGCCTCATGAACTTCTTCTACACTCGGGTGCACATTCTGTGTGGAGAAACAGAAAGAAATTTCCTTGTAGTTAGAGCTCTATGTGGCAGCAGCTGTGGCTAAAGGCCAGCAGGGGCCAGTCCTGGGCATCTTTTAAGTAGGGTTAACTGATCTGGATCACCACCCCCCACAGGGTAATGGGAAGCTCTTCAAGTGCTTTTCATGGGGGTTGAGGGGTGATAGTATCAGATGTTCAAGGGAGAAAGATCACTCTGTTGGAAGCCTGGACTAATGCATTCAAGACAAGGGCTCTCATGCTCATATCTAGAGGAGCTAGTCTGGTGTTCTGGGCCCAGGGCATGTCAGTGGCAATCAGGGAATTGAATAACTTCCTGAAATACTTGGGAGGTGGCATGTCATACTTTAAAAAACTTTAGTATTATCCTGTAAGTAAAGCAAAATAGTGTATCCCCTTCTATGATAAGGACTAGCAGGCCCTATAGGATTAAATGAGCTGCTTGGAACAGTGTTTGATGCAGATGCTGGTTCTGCTATCCGTTCTCACTGTGAGCCCCTACAACTCCTGTAATAACTCTCCAAGAATGTGAGACCCTTAAGGGAAGAGATGAGAGCTTGGTCAAGAGATAAAAGGCATCTTTCTCTCAGATGGTCCTTATCTGTGTGGCTAGGTCCTGAATTGTAACTTTCTCCCTTTCCCATGAAAGGAAGGTTCTTTAGATAAAAGCTAAAAGAGGACAGACAGGCAAGCAGAAGCAATGAACCCCAAGATGAAAGCTGCTATGTGAGTCATCTTGACCGCCATCTTGTCCATGGATGGGGAAAGGCGTTCTACTTTATGGGACTTTCCCACAGGGCTCAGGGAGTTTGAGTGGAACTAAACCAGAGCTCCATTCCTGACTTCTTCTTTACAACCTTCTGGGATCCTTTATGATCCTCCAGGTCATAAATCTTTTGCAAAAGCTGCCTGGCCTCCCACAGAGGCAGAGCAACCCACTCAGTAATGGACTGCGATAACCTGCTAACCTCTGGCCAACCATCATCTGCTGACCCCCACCCGTGTCCCCAGCTTCCTTTTTCTTTGGTCTTTCTAATCTCTAGAGAAGGAAATCTGAGATTCCTCCTACAGCCCATATGGGCATTTCAGCAGGAATCAAGGCAGCTGCTTCCTAATCTTTCCTGGCACTGCTAATAAACTCTGCTCAACCCTGGGCGGACTTTTTCTGTCCCTCAGTCTCTTCATCTATAAAATGATCAGGATGAACTGGAATTCTTTCCTTAAATAATTATTTTCTTTTTCTTAAATAAATCTCACACAGAACTCCAGGACTTAGCTAGAATGCCATCTCTTCAGTGATTTCACTAAAATTTCTACCAATTCATTCCATTGCACTTATGTTTTATTTCTCTGCTTTAAAATTCTAATTTTGGTGTCTTGTATTGCTTATGTATTTACTTATGTGTTATCACTCTTTCCCACTACCATGTCAGTTTTCAGATAGCTATTTTTTAATAATAATAAATATATACATATATATATTTCACATCATTGTGGTCCCTGGGCACCCCCCACCACCCCTCCTTCCTGGCCACTCCAGTTGGTCCCCTTCCACAGTTGTGTACTTTCATTTGGTTGTCCATATATTAGTGAAACCATTTGGTTTCTGTCTTTTTCCTTCTGACTTGTTTCTGCCAGTATGATTTCTTCTAGGTACATCCATGTTACCAAAAACTCATCAAATTTGTCATTTTTAATTGATGGGTAATATTCCATTGTGTATATATACCACATCTTTTTCATCCAGTCATCTGTCTTGGGGCATTTGGGTTGTTTTCAGGACCATGAGATTATAGATAGTGCTGCAATAAACATTCGAGCACAGGTGACCCTTTCTACCCACATTGAGGTCTCTCTTGGGTAGATTCCCACAAGAGCAATTGCTGGGTCAAATGGTAGTTCCATTTTCATTAGTCTGAGGGTCTTCCACACTGCTCAGATAGCTATTGACTGGGTATGTCAATCATTCTTATGACTAGGTGCTCATTAATAACTTACCAGCTAATTGGATAATTGGAGTGTATAGACCAGTGATGATACAGTTCTTCCAATAGAAGCTAGAGTGGTAGCCTAGAGCCCTATCTCTGGATCAACTCTGCAATTTCTTCCTATTCCAGGGTTCCTTAGTTTTCTGAGCTATCAAGGGTCTACTGCTTACAGCTGGAAACAGCTGAATTCCATGAACTCTGCAGCTCAAAATCACACTCTAAAACAAGGTATCACCCATTCAAATATTAAGAGACTTGAGGAGACCTCTTTTCATTAAGTTATTGATTGCTTGATTCATTGAATGTTCTTAGTATGTGCCAGGCCCTGTGATGTGGGCTTGAAATACACAAAGAAGACAGATCTTGCCTTTACAAGTAGCAGCACCTGGTGAGAAAAGGTCAGCAGGCTGGTGGGAGTGCAAACTGGTCCAGCCACTATGGAAGACTGTGTGGAGGACCCTCAAACAATTGAATGTAGAATTACCATTCAACCCAGCAATCCCACTACTGGGAATCTATCCAGAGGACATGAAAACACTAATTCAAAAGGACACCTGTATGCACATGTTTATTGCAGCTCTGTTTACAATTGCCAAGATTTGGAAACAAACTAAATGCCCCAAAACTAATGAATGGCTGGAAAAAAATGTACACGATGGAATACTATGCATCAATCAAGGAGGACAAACATATATCATTTGCAGCAACATGGATGGGGCTAGAAGAACTCATATTAGCAGAAATAAGCCAAAAAGAAAAAGAGAAAATACAGGATGGTCTCACTGACATGACAGATATAGGAAAAAACAAACAAAGGAATAAGAAAAATTAGAAACAACCAATGGGGCTGAACGATGGAGTGAGAGAGGAGGAGGGGGAAGAAGGCAGGGGAAGCAGAGAGTATAAAAGAGCAGGATGATTAACAGGTGTTAGGAAAATGGGAAAACCCCAGGGTACACAGTACTGTAATCTATATACACACATATATATATGCAAAATTAAAAAGAATTTAAATTTTAAGAAAACAGCCATTACAGAGATCGTTGGCATTCTCTCTAGACATCTCTTCTATTTCCCATTATACATTCCCAGAAATGATAATCAGTACACTGAATTTGAAGTTTATCATTCCGGTGGTATTTGAAACTTTTGAATCACACATATGAGTAAATAATATTTTGCATGGTTTATAATTTTGTAATGATGTAATATGAATGTAATATGAATACCTACCTGTAACTTGTTTTCTTCCCACACATAAATAAATAAATAAGAGGTCAGCTGCAGGGGCAATGAAGCACAGAAGTGCATTGTAGGAAGGAGCATGGGGGTATTAAAGGAGTGCTTCTCAAATGTCTATGGGCATGAGCATCACCAGGGTTGGCAGAGGGGCACATGGACACAGTGGTCCAGGATGGTCTGAGGTTATACATTTCTGACAAGCTCATAAGTTATGCCAATGTTGCTCGTCCCCAAAGCACTCTTTGGGTGATTGGTTCTGGATGCTGATGGTTGGCACAGCTAATCCAGACCTGGAATTCAAGGAAGAATCCCTGGAGAAGTAGGTGAAGGTTATGCTGAGAGTTAAGAATAAATAGCTGTCTTCTAAGTGCAAGAGGGGGGATTTGCCTTCACAAGAAGCAGCAGTGCAAAGAATAGAGGGGGTTGGTAAGATACTTCACTGTGAAGGACAAATCCCACTGGAGTGGAGTTCAAGGTGAGACGATAGGAAAAGCACAAGACTCAAGAGTTGGCCAGAGGCCAGATCATAGTGTCTCTTATGAACCCTGTTCAGGGTCTTGCTATTTCTCTCAAAAGCCACCTACAACTTTAAATGGAAGAGCAATGTACATCAGTATGTCTGCCTTCCCAGGGCTAGCAAGTGTGTGGAGTGTCAAAGTGTAAAGAAGCCAGGTACTGTGGGTTCATGTCCTAGCTTTGCTACCAGCTTGCTGGGTGACCTCACACAAACTCCATCCATCCCCCATTCTGGGCCTCATTTGGAACATAAACGGGCTGGAAGCCAAAGTCCCTTCCTTGCCTGGGAAGCCAAGGAACCAGCCAGCCCCGAAGGTCAAGAACAAGGGCACCATAAGTGTCCTTTCACCTCCAGCCCAAGCCTGTTTCCCAAGGACCTAGGGTGAGCAGGGTGACAAGGGTTTTTCCCAGGGACACCTGCAGGATGATATCATAGGAGGAACTCTATTATGATTGTCTTCATCTATAATTACCAAACCCTAAAATATTCTCTACTCCTCCCTGGCTCTGTGGCCACATAACCTCATAAAATTTAGTGACAAAAGGGCGTCTCTTACCTCTGCCTAATAAATCTATCAGACCAATGTCCTCCGGAGCCTAGTTCCCATGGCAACAGCAGGTTACTGCAAACAGCTGCTCAGAGAAGACCCACTGACACCCAGCTGTCCCAGCCATACGGTTCCTGTTAGCAGACTTGCAAAACTGAGCTCATAGGGGGCCAGGGACCAGAATCCACTCCAGGCAGAGTATCCTTGACCACTATTGGGCCACTCAGTCCTCTCACTTATTTTTGACTAAAGGGCTGGGGTCGAGAGAAGAGAACACACATTGCAAGAAATTTCTCTAGATGAAGAACGTTATTTTTATAATGTCAGCCTCTCTTGCTTCCTTGGCAGACATTACTAATAGATCACAGAAATCATCACAGGTTAGTTCAGCCTTAGATTTTTTTTTTCCCACATAGAAAATATCTTGTCCATGGGCTGTCTTAGAAATCACTTACTGTGTGTTGGTTAGAAAACTGGAAGAAGCAAATATCTTCTTTTCTTTTTGAAATTCATATTTTTATAGAAGTAACATTGTTTTATAGCCTCATGTGAGTTCCAGGTGTATAGTGTTAGGGATTTTTAGAGTAAAACAAGTGTTGGTATATCCTGTATCCCTAGTAAAATTAAGCAAGACTGGGCTGTCTGTGTATTCGTTCAGCCTAAGATTATATAAGATTATATGGCTCCTTCCTTAGATATCATGAATAATCCTCTTGAAATGTCTAGGACAGTGTAAATAAGGGCAGGTGTAGGACCATAGTCTTATCCTCTCAAATACACTTTTACTGTATTTTTTTGCATATTTTGATTTATCTGAAATCACGATGAGTTATGTAAAACGGATATACTGTACATAAAATTTTATATTCTCTCTTCTTTTCTTGAGAACTTGATATCTCTTGCAATGGTATCCCTTATCACTGAAGATATCTGTAAAAGGATAGACACCAACAAACTCACTGTGTCCCACACATCAGTTTCCATTGATAATGTAACAAGGTTTATTATTATTTTCAAGTTCAATCATTTCTGAACAAGAAGAGTTTGAGGTTAGTTAGGATTCAGTCATTTTTATCATCAGCTTAGGAATGAATTCTTGGGAAGCTTTTCTGTTTTCTTGTTTGAGAATGAGAGCAGAACAAAGATAAATGTAAATAAACATCTTCAGTAATCATTTTACAATTCATACATCAAAACTGGTGCTGAGAAATATATATATACACATACAGGTAGTGGAATCAAAGTTTTCTTATTTTCTGTCTAGTGGGTGTGATTTGAGGCTAAATCTGATGTAAATTTATTCTGAAAGTAACTCTGGTGAAAAACCGAGAAGCCATAAAGCCATGCATGACTTCATTGCAAAAATGCATCAAATCAACCTTAATATGCATTGTGTGTATGCACTCTTCAAAATAGAAATATTTTTATTATATTTTGCTCTAAAAGTATTTCTTGTGCATTTTAGGACAGCCAAATGGTAAAGATCTATACAAATGATAAGTGAAAATTTTACACATTGGAACCCCTTAATCTCAACATAGAAAAAAATCATTAGCAGTGTTCACTTAGCTTTGCAGATATGAATATGGATATGGCATAGATAGGGAAACTAATATGGGCTTAAGGATACATTCATGTCTGCAACCACAGCTCTATTTCCATCTACTCTGCTGTTTAAAAAATGCATACATCATATTCTGTTATGTGCCTGTTTACACTTAACAAGTCTTTTCCCATGAATGCCTATATAAATATGTTGTCTTTTTAAATGTCCTTTAGCCAGGCAATTATATGAATATATCAGGCATTCATTCAGCCCTCTATTAAAGACCTATTTCTTCCAACTTCTTTGTACTAGTAAACAAAGCTTTATAATAAACAATCTGCCTGCTTGTCTGATTACTGCCTTAGGTACACATCATGCTCTCATGTCATTTCATTCCTTTTATCAGCCCTTGCTACAGTATTCTGTATTTTGAATGCTAAGGGCTCAAGATTTCCTCCATTCAAGTTAATATAGCCTCATTAATCCCTTCATCTTGCAACAATCAGGAGCTAGACACCAGGGGGATTGTACATTGTCCAAGAAGCAGATGGGAAATATTAGTTGAGCACCTATTAAGGGCACAGTCATATCTGAGTCATATCTCATTTCTTGTCCTTCACAATTAATTTTGAACATAAAGTAACAAAGAATTAGTAGAGTTAAGTAATTCTTTCAAGGTCACCCAGCTAATAAGTGTCAGAATCCAAATATAAAAGATCATCTTCCATTGTGGGGTCATTGTCCTCTCCATTGTAGTGCATTGCATTCCCAGGCATGCACACAACTAAGGGAGAATGAAAATTAAGGGACAATACAATATGAATCTTAATAAAGAAATAAGCAAAATGCTTCTACAACAAAAAGAAAAACATGAATTGCCATGGCTTGGAAGACTGGGAAGACTCCTCGAAGGTGGACTTTCAGCATAACTTTAAAGTGTGGATGGAAGTCTGAATGTGGGCCTCTCATCTCAGGAACTCAATGCTTTGGTAACTGTGTCCCCTTGGGTCCTGTTTCTTGGGTGGCATTTCTCCATGAATCAAACTCCTGCTTCCTTTTACTCTAAAAACAGACAAGCATACACCAACAGAGTCTACTCCAAATCCCACTACTATTAGATTCTACTATGAACTGAATGTGTTCCCTTCAAGTCATGTTACAAACCTAATACATAAGGTTATGGGACTTAGAAGGTAGGGATTTGGGAGGTGAAACAACCCTGAGATTGGAGCCCTCATGAATGGGATTTGCGGTTATTAAAGGGAACCCAGAGTGATCTTTTGGCCCTTCTACCATAAAAAGACACAATGAGAAAGTACTTTATATGAGTCTTGAAGGACATTCTCATCAACCAGCACCTTGGATCTATCAGCGTCACTACCCTGGACTTTTCAGAGTCCAAAGTGATAAGAAATAAAGGCTGATGCTTCTAAGCTTCCTGGTCTGTAGTATTGTTAGAACAGCCTGAATAAATTCCTTTCTAAAAACAGTATTGATTCTATCACCTCCAGTGGTGGTACCCGAAGATACGAAAGGACCCATTCTAATACAGAGGAATCTAGTTTTAATTTTTTGAGTTGCATTCACTCAAAATATGCTGTATGTTCATTTCTGAGTGGCTTTATGAATAACGCCAGGTGCCTTGTAGCAGAGCTCCAAATTACTATTCTTTCATTCTGTTAACCTTGGTCAAATCGTATGATCAGTTGGAGTCTCAGTTTCACCACCCAAACGAAGACTGGAATTAAAGTCCGAACCTAGAATCATGACGATGATTCTATTTAGGAAGATGTCTCATGGGTTTCTGGCTCATAGTAGGTGCTTGGTCAGTTATACTCTAAAATCCCTGATTCTCCATCCCCTCCTCACCACCTGTCTTCAGATATTGGAACATCACAGCCATTTGCTTAGCTCCCCCATGTCCCCAATAGTGGATATGCTGAAGCACTTCTTCAGAAGACTCACTCTTGAGACAAACTTCAGCACCAGATGTGGCTGCTGTGTGCATACACCCCTCTTACCAGAACTGATTGTGGTTTTCCAGATGTGGCCTGACCAGGGCAGCACCAATGAAGTCATGACTTCCCTTAATCTTCCCTCTCTGGAGGTTGTGATTCAATTTTTTTGCAACCAACTCCTGCCCTTGACTCTCATTAAGCTCGAGGTCATCTGACCCGGAGACATTTAAGCTTAACTCCAGGAGGCAGAGAGGAGGGAGAGAGGCCGAGGGAACTATTTCCTTACTACTTCTCTTCCTTGTCTTCAGTACATGGCCCCATCAAAAAATAGGTTTCTATCCGATAACTGTGTCAACAGTGGATTGGGTAATGGTGCTGGGAATAGAACAGTCGGTCAAAGGTTCCACAATTCCCGGAGAAGTGGCATCAAAGCCCAGCCCCTTACTCCTTCACAAGTCATCCCTGCTCAGCCTTGCTTCTGATACAAAGATAGATTAATGTGTGGTGTCCCTCCTCCAACTCTTGCTTTCTAGCCCAGTGGGCTGGGTCCTGTCTCCAGTGAAGAAGATTTTATTTCCAGTATTTGAGAAAAGTGGTCACTCTGACCTATGATTTCCCCTCTAGGGAAAGCTCGGCACATCCTGGTCATTGATTTATGGATCTCCATTGCCTCTAATTTATTACCCAGCCCTTGTGAGTTTGGGCTCTCTCCTCTTCTGCAGTCATAGAGCTCATTCAGTCCTTCTTTCCATGACTCCATTTTCCAACTTCTTCTCTCTTTGCTGTCTCCATGCAGACCAAAATGCTAAGGAATTGTGGGTGATGCATGCAGAGCTGGGGCAACAAAGTCATTAGTTAAGTGCCTATCATGTTCAAATTCCTGCGTTGGTTGCCTGTGCCATCATTTCCCTGCTGACTGACAACAGCCCTACAAAATAGGAATTTCTATTCACATTTATAAATGAGGAAATTGAGACTCATGGGGGTACATGACTTGTCCTGAGGAGCTCTGAAGCCTTTGTCCTTTCTGCTCCAGTATGCTACTTGGAATCTTGGCTAACATGGAGAGTAAGCAGATTCCCTTCCCCAAATACACCCTCCCCAAATCACCATCATGATTCTGTTTCACTGATGCCATACTGAGCTAAAGCATTGAAGAACTTGCTTGTCATTGCAATAGCTATTAAGAGATACATCTGCTAGGATTTGAATTCGGAACTCCAGGGTCCGTTCATCTCTACAGTCAGGTTTCCTGGTTCTAATATGGCCTTTGCTAACTGGAACTGTTCTTGTAGGTGACCCTTTATTCTCACCTGACACCTCAGTTTCCCCATTCACACAAAGGGGGCTTGGTCCAGTCCAAGATTCTTTCTGAGGAGGTAGCCATACCTTAGAGACTAAGCACTTAGGCATGTTGGAGGAAGTGCCCTTTCCAATCTCACTTCATATTTGTGGATTATTTTTATGATTGTCTGGATCAGACAATGATTTTCCATGGCCCCCAAAATAAAATACTTCACCAGGTTCAGAACCGTCTGGGTATTCTGATCTCTGCCAAACCGACTGGGTTCTCACCCATTCTTTGCACTGACTATTTCAAACAATGGGTGGTTTATGCGCTCTCCAGTCAGACTTTGGATGAGCTGTAGCCTTGGCCTCTCCATTTGTCTGAAGAATTTGCTTTCTTTGAAGACCTTGGGCAGAGGTTCATCCTCTAGGACCATGCCTCTGAACCCCCAAACCAATGAGTAGGTATTCGCTTTTTGTATATGTACATATATATATATGTACATATATATATTCATATATATATATATAAATTACCTCATTGTCTACCCCAAGGATCTCCCATCACCTTGTCACCCGTGAACCATCTTAATCTTTTGTGCCCTCCCCCGTTTTTTACCCTCCCCCCCTCTCTTGCTCTATGCTTCAGTTCTGTTGGCAGTTTTTAGTTTTTCTTGTCTGTTGTTTATACTCCCGTAGCACCGGCATACTCTGCACCCCAGCAATTTGCCCCTAAATTCAAGGTTGTTGTTGTTATTTCTGTCTGTCTTAAAAGTCTGCTGGGACAAGTCTTAAGTTTGGAGGAAAAGAAGGAAGGAGGAAGAAGAGAAGGAACAGAGGAGGAGCAGGCAGGAAAGAGAAGGAAGGAAGGAAGAAAGGAAGGAAGGAAGGAAGGGAGGGAGGGAGGGAGGGAGGGAGGGAGGGAGGGAAGGAAGGAAGGAAGGAAGGAAGGAAGGAAGGAAGGAAGGAAGGAAGGAAGGAAGGAAGGAAGGAAGGAAGGAAGGAAGGAAGGAAGGAAGGAAGAAGGTGTTGCTTGTAATGGTGGCGCTAATGATACTTTTTGAACATGTATCAGAGGCTTATTATGTGCTAAACATTCGTCTGTGGGTTTTTGATGTATTCCCTTAATCCTCACTATAATCCCAGGAGGTGGGGAATATGCTAGTCTCTTTTTAGAGGTGATGAAGCATTTTTAATGGAAAGTGAAAACTACCCAGCACCCTTAAGAATGGTGACAGGAAACACTTCGCACCTGGATATGCCTTCTCCCTGCTTTCTCTCTGCCAGGCTCGCCCTCCCAGAACTCTGGCTCCTCCAGGAGCCAGAAATGTGTTGAAACAACCCAGCTCGAAGCCTGTTACTTTGCAGCTGGAAACCCTACAACACTTCCCCCACTTAGTAGCAAGACAGTAATCAGAGGAGATGATGATTAAGGGCCTATTATAGATCCATTCATGCTATTTTGCTTTTTAAAAGAACTCTTTGTGATAGATACAGTCATTCCTGTTTTATGAGTAAGGAGCTGCAGGCGCAACTAGTTAAACAATCTGTATCAGGGCTTATACCTGCCTGAGGTGGTATTTGAACCTGTACACTGAGGCTCTAGGGTTTGGGAGGAGGGGGATACCTTATGGACCAGTGCTTCCAGCCTGGAACTCCAGATACCTGACTCTTTCACTTCTTTAGGTTCCCATCATGTCCCCTTGCACAAGTTTTCCAGTACAAATTCTCAGAATTTCTCTCAAGTCTCTTTCTCTATACCTTGATCTAGGCATAGGTATGTTATGTCTTTGCCTTCTTACTTAACCTCTTCTCATGCATGAGATACAACACAAGTTCCCTTCTGTCAGGAAGCCTTCGTGGATATTCCCAGTCCTGCCTGAGCCTGGTTCTCTGTTTTCCCACAGCTCCCCCATCTCCATCACCCCTCACCCCCACCTCTGTTGTCCATTTCCCTCCATCAGTCTGAACCAGGAGCTCTGCCTCCCAAGAAATGTTTGAGAAATGGCCAGCTGATGACTTTATCTCCTGTGACTTCACAGCACCCCCCATTTTCCCAGTGAAGAAAAGAGCTGAGAGACCTTTAAGTACGTTTTCCAGGACACCAAGCTGGTAAGGGCAGAGCAGGAACTCAGAGGAGGATGGGTGAAGAGTCAATTCTGCGGGGAGAGAGGACTGAGAGGAGAGCAGCAACCCGAGTGTGATTTCGAAGCTATGAATTCTTGGCACCTCAGGAAATATTCCACCCAAGTGGTGAACTATACAAAGAGGACTTTTGGAAAGGCACCTCATAAATCATGCCCGCAAAACATACACACGTAAGCCCAGCCCTTTTCCAGCCGCCACACAGGTGCCTTGCACAGTCCCCCATTTGTGGGGCCTGTGTTGTAAACCCCCCTCCCTCCCAGGTTCTCGAAGGGCCATGGAGAGGACAGCCGAGAAGAGACTCTTAGGGTTCTTGGGCATTTGAAGAGGTAAGAATGGAGTGTAAAGTGCGTCCCACGTGGAGACGGACATGTTGCCCTTGAACTGCTTTGTGGTATGACCTGGGAAAAGGCTTTTTCTTTTCTTCTTTAGACCTTAGCTTCCACATCTTTAAAGAGAGTAGGTCAGACTAGGTCAGTGGTTCTCAACTGGGGTGGTTTTGTTCTGCAGAGGACATTTAGCACCGTCTGGAAGTAATTTTATTGTCATGATCAGGGTGGGGAGTACTGTTGGCATCTGGTAAGCAGAGGCTGAGGATGCTGTGAAACTTCTTGCGAGACAACCCTCGCAAGAATCATCTGGCCCCAGTGTCCACAGCCCCATAGTGGGAAACCCTGGACGAGGTGATCTCCGAGACCCTAGCAAGCTTTCATTTTCTATGCAGCCATCACCTGGAGTTCGCCAGTGCTAGGTAAGGGCTTAGGGGATTGCCTCATGGGGACTGACACAGGACACTCACTCTTGCATAAATGAGTATTCAGAATGACCTTGCTTCTGAGACTTCCTCTTAGCCACTCATTAGCAAAGTTGACTATGGATTGATGGCTTCTTGGGAGCTGTGCTGTGCTTGGCTTGCAGCTCTGAGCATAGTCAATCGCATAACCAAATCATGAAGGTAAGCCCACCCTCCCTATCTTACGGATGAGAAAAATGAGACAAATTCTGATTTGGGGATATATGAAGACTGAAAAATATGTGTTCTCTACTGTGACTAGTAACATTTCAGCATGTGGTGTGGCAATAAATTTTGCTTTTTTAAATAATTAATTTTGTTAATATTTTATGGGTACACTTTATTTTACATCGTTATCTATCTAAGGGTTCTCCCACCACCTTATCACCCATGAATCATCATCTTAATCTTTTCTGCCCCTTCCACTCCAAATCCCCCCTCCCCTCTCATGCTCTGTGCTTCAATTCTGCTGAAAGTTAGTTTTAAATTTTTCTTGTCTGTTTTCCTTTATCCTTCATATAAGTGAGACCATCAGTATTTCTTTTTCTTTCTGGCTTATTTCTGCCAGCATGTTTCCCTTAGCTCCATCCATGTTGCCACAAGTGACATAAGTTTGTCTTTTTTGATTGACGAATAATATTCCATTGTGTACATATACCAGAGCTTTCTGTACCATTCGTCTGTTTGGGGGGCATTTGGGTTGTTTCCATATCCTGGTTGTTGTAAATAGTACTGCAGTAAACATCCCGGTACAGGCAGGTGTTTTTATGAATTAGTTTTTGTAACCTTTGGGTAGAGTCCTAGAAGTGGGATTGCTGGATCGAATGGGAGTTCCGTTTTCATAGTTTATGGTTCCTCCACACAGCTTTCCATAGTGGATGTCAATAAATTTTAATCGTTGCTACATATCTTCATCAGATCATTCCTATATTGTTCGAAGGGTATCTTCCAGCTTCCCTATCTCGCAAGAGAAGATGCTAGACTCTATCGCTGTCATTTTTTTTTTTTTTTTGCATGTTGCATAAGGAGAGAGAATGGGGTTGAAGGTAGCTTTTGAAGAGGTGTTTGAAATACCACCCTCAGGAGGGGGTGGAAAGGCTATTGTTAGCACCGATGTCCTCATTTGTCTGTTGACCTGTGCTCACCCCCTCAAGAGGTCTAACCCTACCTCTAGGCTCCTTCCTGCCTCACTGTCTCCTCCTGCCTTTCAGGAAGGCTCACCTGATCCTACGGCGCCTGGAGAGGGTGAGCAGCCACTGCTCCAGCCTCCTGCGGAGTGCCTACATCCAGAGTCGCGTGGACACCGTGCCGTACCTTTTCTGCCGCAGCGAGGAGGTCCGGCCAGCGGGCATGGTCTGGTACAGCATCCTCAAGGACACCAAAATCACGTGTGAGGAGAAGATGGTGTCCATGGCCCGAAACAAGTATGGAGAGTCCAAGGGCCGGTGAGGGGGTGAGGGGCGATGCCCTCCGTGAGCACAGAGACTCTCCGTGGGAGGGGAGCAGGACTCCCGTGGATTCCGGGGCCTGGGTGGGCTGGGGCACAGCTGAGGATGGGCCTGGCAGCGGAGAGCCTGCCAGCAAGGCCAAAGCAAACTCTCTCTCTTGTGGATAGCCGACAGAGAACTTTGTAACCACTGGAATTCTTCATTTTTTCTCTATCTTTTATTTTTTCTAAGATATTATTTGGCGCTATCGAAGTCTCTCCTTTTTAAAATTTTTCGTACGGATGGCATTCCAATCCAAGGCAGGAGCTTTCAGGTGGAGACCAAGCGGCCTTTCCTTTTCTCCCTTCCTCTTGCCACACTCCCTGCCTTGGAGTCCTGGAGGAGATCCTTGGAGAAACCGTTTAACCTCTTCCACATCAGGATGGAGGCCCCGAGGAATGCTGCAGTGAGGAAGCCTGGGTCTTAGGACTACTTTTTTTCCCACACATGATTGAGTTTGCAGGACCCTGCCTCTTCCTGCTACCTGTGGGGTTGCCCACAACCCCCGTAGGATTTTCCATACATTAAAGATTCCTATTGTCTCTCCTTCTGCTTGGGTACTGTTTCTTACCAAGAGCGGACGTCTGTTGATGTACTTAACAAGTTTTTGTTGATTTTCCATTTATATCAAGCTTGAGACATGCAACTAAGGACAGAGCTGCTCCCTGCTCTTGGGGAACGTAACAGTAGAAATGAAAACAGAGTGTTCAGTGCTCTCAGGGCATGATGGTCTAAGAATAGAGATTCTTGTAGCTCATGAGATTAAATGGAAGGGTCTTAAAATGTTTTCTTGATAGGAATGACACCCAAGAAACAGAATGGGGAAGAGTGAGCTTTGCTCCCAGCAGTGGGAACAGCATGAGCAGAGCTCCCAGGGATAAGAGAAAGTTTGACTTGGTTAAGGGCTAAAGCACTTTCAGTGAGAATAGAGATCCAGGAAGAGAAAACTTGGGAGCTCCTAGGGTGTTGAGAGTGTTAGACAATATGATTGACCAGGTATGAAGTCACTGAAGGCCAATGCAAACCATTAATGAAGGGTGAAATAGTTAATTTGCTCTCTGAGAAAAATCATTCCAGTTATAGGTGGAAGTTAGACTAGAGATGATCCCATGGAGAGGGTGACTTACCTTTTTTCAGGTTTCAGGACACGATAGTTTGGGTCCAATGCTCATAGGGGAGACATTCCACCATTGAAATCTTTTAATTGGCAACAACTGCACTGTTTCCATGTGTTAAAATGGGAGACTATGAGTATGAAGAGGTTTCATATATTCTTAGTATCCTGCAGTAGCTCAGAGAAACTAGCTTTCGGAGGAAGTGGGCTGCAGGTCAAGTATTTCATAATGCAAGGACCATACCTGTTAAAGAGAAGAATGCAAGCTGTTGTGGGAATTCAGAGAGCAAAAGATACTTAGTAAATATACTTAATGAAGATACTTAGTAGTAGATAGCCAGTTAAAAATATCTTACTTTTTAATTTTGTTAAGTTAAAGAATCCTCTTCCTGAGATTATGTGCTAAGGGTTCCCTTCACATCCACCACTCCCCTGGGACTTCAATTTACACAAAGAAATACAGTCAGAGGTTTTTCCAAAGACTGAGATGATCAGATCTTTTTGACTTCTATCAGTCTAAGCTTCAAGGTATCCTTGAAGTTATATTATTGAGTTGACATTACTGCGAGTATGTAGGTAGAGTTTAGATGAATAAGTTTCCCATGCAGGTTGTTGACTTTTCCCAGGGGGAGGAGTATATTCAGAGAGGAACAAGTATCATATTAGAATAGCAATAGGAATAGTTTTCATCCCTTTAGTACTAGCCTGTAGTTGCCAGTTGCCTATCTTGGTCTCTTATGTTATAACACAGTGCTATAGACGAGGTGACTACATTAGCATAAATTTGTTTCTCATAGTTCTGGTCGTTGGAAAGTCCAAGATCAAGATGTCTGGTAAGAGTTTCCTCTTGATTCATAGCCAGGAATCTTCTCCCAGTGTCAAGTGGCAGATGGGAAGAGGAAATTTGAGGGATTCCCTGTGTAGGGGCACTAATCACATTCCTGAGGACCCCAGCCTCATTACCTAATCACCCCCCAAAGACTTTAACTTTTAAAACCATCACATTGCAGGTTAAGTTTCAACATATGAATTTTGGGAGAATACAAACATCTAGGTTATTGCCACATAGGAAGTTCTGTTCTAAGTCCCTCTCCATGTACCTTTGGCTAAGTCCCAGACTTTTGCCAATCATTCCATTCCTGTACCTTTTCATTGTCTTGACTCAGCCTGAAAAAAGATTTAGGTCAACAGTTGCAAAAAATTAAACCCCCCAGTGTGGGGAGACTGTGGTCTGAAGCTGATTAAGTTTGAATCTGACTCTACTGCCATTTGTCAGCTGTTGCCCTTGAGTGAGTACTTTGACATCTGAACCCCAGTTTCCTCATCAGCAAATGATGTCAGGGGTAGTCTAGCTTCATGGGTGCTTGTATAGCCTGAGTGAGGTAATGACTACACTGCATCCAGTACAATGCTTAGTGGGTTTGTTTTCTCCTACTGAGGCAGCTGACATGGTGCTACCAACTTGAAATAACTTGGAAATTGGAAATTTTGGCTGGGGAAGATCTAGAAAATTCTGATTAAGAGAAGGAATGAATGACCAGCACTCTTGTGAGGTATATGGATTATTAAAAGCATTAAAACATTTACTTCAGGAGAGATAACCATGATGGCAGAACTTAATACAATATCAAGAACCCCAAGGAGAAGTGTGTGTGTGTGTGTGTGTGTGTGTGTGTTTCTCCGAAGTTCCCACAGACAGCTGTGGCCTCTGGAGAGTGGCCCAGTTTGCCAGTTAGCTCACCCCTGAGAATATCTGCCATCAGGTTCTCCCCAATTTACTCCATCTGTGTTCCTTTCTGATTTCCACCACCTTTTCCTGGCACTGTGGAGCCTGTTACCCTTTTCAGCCACCATAAAGCTCTCAGGAGTGGGATTCCAGAAACCTGACGAAACAGGTGTGTGTGTGTCTGTGTCTGTGCCCTGCCATGGTAGGAAAAGAGGTTAGACCAATATTTGTTAAGATGTTTCACTGGAAAAAGAAGAAAAATTCTTGAAGTGCAAATGAGGCTGCTCGGTCCAGCTCTCTGGCCTCTGCATGTCTAGTCTGATTCATGTGCTGCCATGGAAAATGCCAGGGGAGCCCATGCCCCTCTGTGCTGGCAGAAATGAGACTTTTCATGTGGTCTCCACTGCTGAACGCAGAACTTGAAAACACACAAAGGTGTGTGTTGGGACGCACAGGAAATTGCCCCTAGGTAACTCCTTTCCATCTGGTCAAGAAGTGTCTACCTGAGGCAGGTTTCATGAAAGAGTGAATTGCATTGATAGATGCTGAAAACTATCATCGTATCAGAAGCTCAGAGTACTTATTGCCTTTAACCATGTGCAAAACAGTTGTATACTATTGTGATTGCCAGTAGCAATTTATAATTAAAGAAGCTGAGACATAGACAATCTGATTAACTTTTCCAACCCTTATAACTCTAAGTTATGATATTCAGCTACTGACATGTAAACTCAGATGGACTAAGTAATTCAAGCTGGTGAGCACTGTACCTACTGTCCCTTGGGTAAATGGGTTTAATATTATCTTTTCCCCTCTTAAGTTGAAAACTAATTTTCTTTAACTTCTAAGAATGTCTGCGTACAGATTTCCACGTTTGGGGTACTGAGAGAACCCTGAGATGAACAGGACTCAACTCCTGTTCCTCCAGCAGGAACTTCAAGAACTTAACAAACTAAATGCCTTGTAATAAAATCAGAAACGGTGGAGTCAAAGTCAATCTGGGTTTAAATATTGGCTGTGCAATTTGCAGTGGGAGCTGAACCCTGAGAGAAATATATAGGGTGAATTCAACAGGGCTTGCTTATTAAGAGGTTCAGGTTAGTAATCATTAACTTAACTAAGCCTCACTTTCTTCATCTGTAAGGGGGATAAATGCACTACCTCAAAGGACTGTTGAGAAGATTAAATTGGATCATGTATAGAGGCCATTGGGTCTTTGACAACAAAAGCTCTCAGTCAGTAGTCACTACATGACTTACTTACATAAGAAAAAATTAATGTAATCAACTTTGCCACTGAAAAGCAGACATTAGGAAACCTTCCCTGTAAATGGAGCCATGGAGAAAGACCATTATATCCTGGTAGAAGTACCAGTGAATGAGTGTGCAATGCTTAAAGAATGGTGAGGGACTAGTGTGAGCTGAGAATGAGAGTGTGAACTGAGTGTTTGGAAAGGTTGGCAGAGTCAGAACATAAGATATTGGATTGATAACAGGAGTATAACATGGGCAGATTAAGCATTTTGAAAGTCAATTTGGCTGTAAGATAAGAGAATAGAGAGAAAAGAGAGAGTCAGTGGCATGGGGTCTAGATGGGCTAGGTAGGATAGGGAAGGATAGGATAGGATAGGATAGGATAGGATAGGATAGGATAGGATAGGATAGGATAGGATAGGATAGGATAGGATAGGATAGGATAGGATAGGATAGGATAGGATAGGATAGGATAGGATAGGA
>PVHY01000637.1:46229-138360 GCA_004024945.1 Uropsilus gracilis | reverse complement strand
ATTGCAATGATGAGGTTGGATCTAAAATCTAAGTAAATTAAGGAAGATGACCCCATAAGATTTGCTAAGAGGCCCGGGGACATGGGTCTTTTCCCTTTCTGGTGAATGTTAGATGGGGCAGAACTTGTTGGGGACATTAATTAGATGACAAATCTCATGACCTTAGTGGACAGTGCATGAAACAGACATATTTGACATCACCAAGTTATAGTAATTAGAATATAAGAAAGCCAAAACCCTCATCTAGCATTAAATAGAATCCATGCAGGTCCTGTGTGTAACTCATGGATGTGTTATGACTTCCAGATGCAGAAGTACAAGCCATATTGAGGGCTTGTGTAAAGCCAGGGTAGAATCTTTGGGGTAAGTGAAGAATTTATGGGAAAACTGCTTGATTCTTCTCCTTTCTCTCACTCTTTCCTCCTGCTTCCTCTTCACCATCATTTCCTCTTCATCTTGACCTGCTACATTCTTCTCCATCATTATCCTCATCCCCATCATAATTTAATTTATTTTTTCCTGTATGCCATGGATGGATGGATGGATGGAATTTTATAAGCTACTTATGAAAATACTCTGAGGTATAAATTAGCATCCTGATTTAATAGATAAGAGAACTGAACCTCATAGAAACTACCTGGTCTTAAGTAGACTAGCTCATCAGTGGCAGAATCAAGATTTTAATCCAAGTTCATCTGCTCTCAGAATTTTAACTGTTGTACTGTGTTGCCTCCCAGTAGGTAAGGAGTTCTAGGTTCTTGTCCTGGTCTGTAGTAGAGTAGCTGTGTGATTCTCTGTGGGTCTGACATTCTCCAAACACCTCCCACTACAGTGGAGATGGCTGCCTCCTAACCATGAGGCAGTCTATCAGGTGATGATTCATGCACAAAGAGCATTTCCACTGCTCTTTTTTATCCCAACCACTACCTTTGAGTTGACAAAGGAAGGATGAATGGCCACCCTGGAGAAAGTTAAGTTCTCAGCAAAGATTGCCAACCAAATCTACCCCTAAAAACAGCTTCCAACCCTCTCCATGGTCATCCAAGCCATGAGTAGCTAAGGATCCATCAGCCTTGGGCAGATGATAGCTTCTCCATGGGTTTCCTCTGTCAGGAAAAAGTAGCATCCAGCATGTGAAGATTAGTGAACATTAGGTAAGTTGACATGTGTCAGGTACTTAAAACAGGACCAGACCTAGAAGGCCTAGAGCACATGCTTGATAAGTGTTAGCTATTGTCATTCTTGTACAGGACACCCTCCTTGCAGCTCCACTGAAAAAAATAAACCTCGAACACACTCCCCTGCTCTCTCTCCAGTCTTTGCAGTCACTGCTCTCTCTGCTGGGAATGCTCTGCCAACTGGGACCTCTCCAGCCAAATGCTCCTTTCGCTCCCTGTGACCTTTTGCCTCTCCCAGAAGGAGTCGGGAGCTTTCTCTTTGGAGGTCTTTCAGTGGGGACTTCCTGCCTCCATTCCAGCATTTTCGTCACTCAAGGTCATTCTCCCCCACAGGACTACAAGCAACACAACGCCATCTGACTGGGTCAGATTCTTTCTGGCGCCTGAGGCCTTGCCCTGGGCTAACTCAAGCTCACATCCACAGAATGAGATGCCTAGAAAGAGAGAATCCTGAAGGCTGATCTCCTGGCAGCACTTGATTGCCCAGGATCCCTTGAGAACAGTGGCCCTTGCAATTTGCGCCATCAGTGCAGCTTACAAGTGGCCTGAAGAGAAGGCTGCAGCCAAACAAAACCCGTGGGCTTTGTGTGTGTGGGGGGGTGTGCTTTTGAATTGGCCTCTGCCCATAAAACTGCCAGACCCTGAAAGGCGCTCACTGTCTGCCTCTCTTTGGAAACTTTGCTGCATGTGTTTGTACATGTTATAGCTGAAGCCAAGTTGCTGTTTTCCTGTTTTACAGGAGTTGGCAGTCAGGGAGGGCGAGGGGCCACAGGTGTGCTTTGCGGGACAAGGAGGTGTGTGCATGTGTGCACGTGTGTGCGTGTGTGTGTGTGTGTGTGTGTGTGTGTGTGTGAAAGAGAGAAGGCTGGGATGGAGGTTGTCAGTTCCCATAGTAGTGATCACACCAAATGGGAAGTTGGGAGTTCAGATTTATACCCATCTCTAACAGGCTAGGGGACCTACACCAGGTTCTCCTCAACTTTAACCCTCCGTGCCTTTCCATGAACAGATTGACTGAACAAGAACTTTCCTGAAGAATCCCTCCACTCTGGAATCTCAGGATTCTCAAGCCCTGGAGGCCCCATCACTGGAAATAGAGAGAAAAAAACAACCCTCTATTTTGTGAAGGACCTTGTCCCTTACAGAGCAAACTGCTTGAGAAACATCCCTTCTTCCAGGAAGCCTGCTCTGACTGAACTCCCCAAACTTCTGGGTCTTCACAACCCCCATCCTAAGGAAGGTTTCCCCTTTGCCCATTGACTTCTAATTATCCTAATAAATGTTTGCTTTCCCTAAGATGTGAGCTCCTGATGGGCCATGTTTTGCCCAGGAAAGGACAAGCCAGATAGTAGAGCCTCCAGTAGAGGCCCAGGAAATATGTGCAGATGCAGTTGCACAGAATCTCAAAAAAAAAAAAAAAAAAATCTTCAGATGTTTGCACACATTAGCATGGTGAGGCAAGGGCTCATTCAAGATAAAGTTTGGCATGGTCAGGGGTGTCCATGTTCTTTACACTTGGAGCTGCAAAATTGAGGGATCATTGGTGTCTGAGGCCAGCAGTCATGATAGTGGGTGATTCGAGTACTTCAGTGGGTGCAACCAGGCAGCTGTGAATCTTCCTGTCCTTACTGGGTGCCCAGTGTGAGCGGTCAAGAACCCTGTCCTTAGACCCCACAGAACAAGTACTGCTTAAGTCACAGAGGCATAGCAGTGGGCCCTGGGCTATATCAGATAGGAGAGTCGGAACCATTAAAACACTTCAAATTTTTCCCCTAAGAGGTAGACATTTTTCAAATGGGACACATAAGCTGTTTTATTTTTTGTTTGTTTGTTTTGTTTTGTTTTTTTTTAAGTGGGAGATATGATGAAAAATAGAAAGAGAATAAAGACACTTACTTCTAGACAGGGCTCTTGATTGTACTTTGTAGATGAGGAAACAGGTGGGATTTGTGTTCAGAAGCTCTCCAAGACAGAGCAAGACTTTGCATTTCTTTCTTTGGGTGCCCTTTGTGTTGGCCAACAGGTGCAGTCACAGGATGACTAGGGGCCACTGGGGTCTGAAGACACCATCTAACATGGAAAAATTTGATGTGGTATCAAGCCTCAGTACTCTCCCCTTTGGACAGAAAATCTGGTGTCTTGGGGGATTAAGATTAGAATAACAAATTTGCAGAACCACAACAGCAATGATTATCATTTGTTGAGCACTTGCCACAGCTAAGGTCCGTGCCAAGCACATGGCTGGTGGACTGTCATTAGTTATCCCTCCACTGCACTCCACTTTGTCCCCTTCAGCATCCTCACCCCACAGAATAAGTCACAAGACTCAGAGCAGTGAGACCAGGTACTTGCAGTCACAGCCCTTCTAAGGAGCTGGGATGTGATCCTGACACAAGACATGTTGGTCTTCCAGCTCTGTTCTCATACCTGTGGCAGAAGGTCACAACTCCATTTCAGAAAGGGAAGACTGAGGGCCAGAAAGGGAAAATGACCTGTTCTGGGCCATGCAGTTGCAAGAATCCAGGGTGGAATATTCCCTGATTTTATCTCCAGTGCTTTCCTGACCCCTTGCTAACCCCATGCCCATCCCCTTCCCTGACGTCTGGGCAGGTAGGGAGGGGCAGTGAAGAAAGACTTTCCTCTTCTCTGAAAGCACGACCAGTGCCAAGTTGATCAGCCCCTCCAGGCCGTTTTGCAGCACAAATACCAGCTTGGTTGCGGTTCACCAGGTTTTATGATCAGGGATGACGAAGTTTCTTCACCCACTTGCAGGCTAGTCGATACCATGGCCAACAAGTGGCCTTCCCAGGGCAGAGCCAGAGGGGCGTGTTTAGAAGGCTGTCTGCTCTGCTTGCCTCAGCAAGGCTGGCCTTGCCTTATCAGAAAATGAAAATATAACCCATCGGCTGTGGAGTCTTGCACAGATTCCTTCCTCTGCTTGTATCTTGATCTTCTGGGCAATGTAATGTGGAGAATTGAATCATACCTTCAAATGACCTGGGGGACCTAGAGATTCCTAGACCCCACTCCCTGATAGCCAATTGAATAAGTCTTGGGAGAAAACTGGGAATCTGTATTTGAACAAATCTCTCAGGCTTTGATGCATGCCATGTTTAAGGATCACAGATCTAGATATCTTCCAAGAAATCCCCTGATGAGAGCATAGAGGGTTTGTAATTTACATGGAGATGACACCAATGTGTCATCTCATCTTTGGAAATGGCAGCAGTAGACTTAAAGCTCAAGGAAGAGACACATTTGTTGGATTTCAAGACTTTAGAGTGGAAACAAAAACTTGTCCAGGAAGCCAGTGCTGTCTCCAGATAAAGGGCTGCTTTTTGTGGGCAGTGGTGAGCTTTTCATACCTAGAGAGGTACACATTGAGAGATAACCAAGGGGGGATTCAGATCTCAAAATAACTTTAGAATGAACTGTTGAGAGACAGTAATTCTGAGGAACGATAATTGACTTTTAGGGTCAGACAAACTTGAATTTAGATTTCATTTTTCCCAAATATGGGAACAATCATAGACATAGATGTCACTCTGCCACCTCTCAGCCCCAGAAAATTGGACTCACGGGATTTATTACCTCACTGAGATGCTATAGAGGAGACATTATAAATAATAAGAGCAAGCCTGGTACAGAGCCGGGCATACATGCATCTCAACTGTTAGCCACTTCTTTTCACTTGTCTGTTCCCTTGGCTTCAATAATTGTTCCAGGAAAATCTTAACTTCAAGGAGAAAGAGTTTCTCACCCAACCACATGTTCTGTTACATAAGGCACTGGAGTTTGTGCTAAAAACAAAATCAACAAACAAAAACAGAACAAAGGATGATTATTGGGCAGCAGAGGTTTCTGTGGTTGGCTGGGGGCATGGGGCATGGGCTGCAGATGAGAAATTGTTGCCCTTGTTCCTTTTAAGTCTCCAAATGCAACTCCCAGCTGGGGGTGCGCCAAACTCAGGGCCTCCTCAGAACATCTGTAATTGGGTTAATGGTATTTGGACTTGTTTAACCTATTTAGCCTAGTATCAGTGGGCTGTAGCAGCCACAGAACATGCTGCAGCTCCTGACACCAGACAAAAACAACACAGTATTTCCAAATGGTCGTGACACAGGGAAGGTGGCACTGGATCCATACCAACTTTCATTAGCCCCTTCACTGAGTGCTCTGCATACTTCAAGTTGAAGCATCTCCAAATGGTGCCCCAATACAAGCTCTGTCACTGTTTGTCTCATGCCTTCTACCCAAGTGATGCCAAATTGCTTGAAATTCCCTGCCCATTCTTTATTTGTCAAGACTTTCATAACTCTGCTCATCCTGCTTGCATGAACATGCATATGCTTGCAATCTTTTTTCTCCTGCGTACTTCTGTGAAGTAGCTGCAGTGTCTCTAGGGCTGTTCAGCAATACCATAATTTTTCTGGAGTCACCTCTGCCCCAGTGGGTATGGTTTTGGAGCCACTTCAATCAAAGTGCTATGTTCTCCTGCTCCAGTTGAGTCCTCACATCAAGCTAGGCATGTGACCTGACTGCCAACTAGAGTCTCACTCCCTCGATCCTGAATTTTGAGTGGACAGATTCAAGGAAAGAGCAGTTAGGGATTGTTTAGCAACACGGCCTGTTTGAGACTCTTGAGCTCCGCAGAGTCCATAAAACTGCCTACCTGTCTGGCTCCACTCATTCTCTCACCTTCCATCATAGGTTGAAACCTATGGGCTAAGCTTCCCCAAATGCTCACAACAAAGTCCCTTATGCAAAGCCTGTTTCTGCTGAGCCAGCCATCGCCCTAACACAGATATTCTCCATGGCTCAAGAGTGTTTCATTTGGGATGTCTTCTCTGCCTCCCAGGGAACTCATTTAGTCATTCCTAATGGATGACAATCTTCCATTGTCTTCCTCTTGAAGAATAACGTGTGCTTGGTTCTGTGCTGGGATGAGGCAACACAAAGACTGACCACCTTTCCTCTTCTCTACTCTCCCAAGCATTGGGGACATTTCTGTGTTAATTCTACCAGAACTTGTCAGAAAATTCTGAATTTGTGACATTCTCACCCAGAGACAGTGTGATTTCCAACAGCAGTGTCATGTTCCACTCACCTCTGGGCCTCCAGGGGCCAGCATGGTGCCTGGCACACAGCTGATGTTCTTTAACTGTGTGTTGAACAGACTCAACTTACTTTTGGGGATCCCTTCAAATTAGTCTTGGCTTTAAATCTAAAACCACTTTAAGAAGTAACCCAGTGTGTGTTTGGGAAAGCAAAGGGAAAAAAATGGTCGGGGGAAAAAATTGCAATGGTTGTATGCTTGATGCAATGAAGCATTCGTTTACTTTTGGACTATTAAAATATATCTGATTATACAGTGGTCATGACCCACTGAGGGCTTTGGTGGCTGGGTGGAAAGATTTTGCCTCTGGGTGTTGGTAAAAATCCTAGTGAAGGGATTCCCATTCCCTCTCTCCACACCCTCCTCTCTTCCCATAAGAAGTCTTAATAGACCTTCAGTGTGACTCTGACATGATGGAAACTGCAAGAAGATGGAATTTCCATAATGGACAGAGAACAGAAGAATGTTATTCTTCTCTCTGCAGTCCTGGGGCTGGTGAGTCTGCTCTGGGTGGGAGAAGAGCTGAGTGAGGAAGGGACTAGAATAGCAGAGGACAGGGCAGCAGAGGTAGGGAGGAGGAAGTATGAGGTCTTCAGATGCTTGTTCTTTGCAGGTGTGTTGATGATGGCTGAGCCTGCACATCTGGCAGACCATCATTACCACGTGGCTCACCTCTGGAGAGCACTTGAAGACTCTAGTATAGTCTCACAGCAAAGTGGGTAGTGCAGACATCAGAGCTCCCACTCAACCAATGAGGCTTCTAAAGTTTGCACATGCCCTAATTTAGCCAGGTGACATTAACAATGGCGATGACATTGACAATGACAGCTAGAGCCAGCACATAGAGAGCATTTGCTGCCAGCCAGGCACTTGTCTTTGTGCTTCAGTATACAGTGCTGACATGTCTGCATCATTGGTGTCTTTATCCCCACTTTATAGGCACAGAGAGTAAAAGAGTCTAGAATATGTCCACAATTACAGGGAATCAGTAGCAGAATGAAGATGAATGCTTAGGTATATTGCCTCTGAAAAATCTGTATTTTTAACCATTATTTCATGACTACCTGGCCAACATAGCCAGGAACAGAAACCAATCTGACATCTAATTTCAGGCCACTGCCTGTAGCATGATGTAAAGATAAAAATGTGATTCTGGGAGCAAATATTATTTTATTCACTCAACTGTGTGCCCAGTGGCTACAACGTGGTGACAGGGGCTGGACATGGGGACATGGTCAAGGGAGCATGACCTCACCGCTCCATTCCTTTAGGCAAGATGCCCTGTGCATGGGGTCTGTGGTATCCGCAACAGTGCTTCGCCCATTGAGGGTGCTTATGAGGTATGTGCGGAACAAACAAGTTGTTCCTGCTCAGGTGAAGTTTCCAATCTGGAGGAGAAAGACTTAGAACAGAATGTGTTTTTATTTTAACTGTTGCTAATCTAATGCCACTTGCATATTGCAGACTCAGAGACTGTAGGGTGTGATGTGTAATGTGGAGATAAAATGGGTGAACATGAATGGGAGTGGTGTGCCAGCACGTCTGAAACAGAGGGAGATTGTCAGTAGAATTCTATCAGAGCAGGCTGGACAGGTAAGCAGCAACCTGTGCTGAAGTGTTCGCTGATAGTGCATGGATTGACAGGCATTTTGTTGAAGAGTTTTAAGTGCTATGACTAATCTAGCTGAACTAGCACTTTTTTCTCTATAAACCTATAATAATGATGCTAGCATTTATGGGTAGTATGGGCTTTCCTGCCACTATTCATCTCTGCTTCCCTGAAGAAGCTATAGATGGTTTGTAACTGAATGAACATTGTTGTGTCCCATTAAAATGGTATTTCCAACAGTAGCTGTCAGGCCTGGTAGCTTACCAATCCTGGTTGTGGGGTCCTGATGTGGTGTGATCATACTGGGTTTCTTGTTTCATTCATTCCTTAGCTATGTATGATGCATTTACTGTGTGCCATGTAATTAGTGTTCCTGTCACTGCTGTGGTGGACAGTCTGGAGGGACAGAGGGTATCAATTGCACCATCCTGACAAATGTTTTGAAGGCGGAAGCAGAGGGGCCAAACAGTGGAGCCCATAAAACAGAAGTGGGAGACTTTTGCGCACATTCCTCGCTGCTCTGAGGAAGTCATACCTGAACTTTAAACCAAATGAGTAGATGACAAAATGCTCTTTATAAATAAGGACTGGCAGTGCTGGAGCCCATGCAAGGTGAGAAGGCTGCAAGGAACTTAGTGTGCACCAACTGTGTGCAGAGATGGTAACTGGAGGAGGTCAGGAGTCAAAGCTGAACTTTAGTGTCTGTTTAGTCACTTTAGTTTAGAAACTTTAGTTTCTGTTAAGTCAATGCTGATCCACAGAGTCACGTGGAATTTGTCATTTCCTAGTCACCACATTTAAAACTTTTAAAAGAAATCAGTGAAGTTAAATTTCATGATCTATTTTATTAACTTAAAATATCAGATATATGATCATTTCAACCTTTGGCCAATATAAATGGTTGTGAGTGAAATTTTACACTATTCTTGAAAACCCAAGTTGTATTCTCCATTGACAGCGCATTTCAATGAAGACCAAGCAGATGTCACATGCTTGGTAGCCACGGGACATTGGACATGGCCAGGCCAGTATTCAGAACCCAGCTAGCTGTTGATGGAGCCCGGAGTTGAGCATCAGTGCGGTGGGAATTTTGTGTCCCATCCTGTTAGCAGCAGTGGCTGTTATCTTTAAGCTTGTGCTTTGCTTTTGGTCACTTGCAATGGGGCTGGATGCTCAGTGCACAAAAGAAGACAGGCAGAGACATGAAGAAGGGAGAATGACCACTTTGGATGGGGAAGAGAAGGAACTTTACCAGAAGACCTGCAAAAATGGAGCATCATGGAACCAAGCTTCTAACTGACCTCTACAGGGCAGACGGCTGGGTGGTACAGATGATTAAATGAAGACCTCCAAGCCTAGGAGACAGGTGCAGCATCTGCTCTACAAACTACCTGGTAGCTGGCAGCCAGAATCTGAGAGTATCCAAAGAAAGGAGGTCAGGTCTGTCCAGGAAAACAGTCCATGTTCCTACCACTGATTGAGTTTGGTTACAAGGCCTCCCAACCAGGATGTTGGCTGTCCATTGAATAGGCATCTATGAAGGCTGGCCTGTCTTCCAACTAAAATTGATTAGACCTTCCAGGTGACTGGGCTTTCCTTGGTGTGACCAACCCCTTCTCAGGTGTGCAGGTGTCCTGTTTGTCCAGTTCTTTACCTGGGATCAAAACTCGAAACCTTCTTTCTATTCCATCAGCAACCTCTTCTAGTTGACTGTTATCCAAACATAGGAATGTACCATGCATTGAAATAATTGATTTATTTCTTTGAATGAGGTTTTCTTTCTTTAACCATGTGCTCACCATGCAGCCTTAGCAATTAGAAGTATTTGGAGCACCTTCTATACTAAACGAATGAAAAAGACTGGTAATTTTTGTGTTAGCAGTCATTACCCAAGTGCTGAAAAACATTGTTCCCTTAATTGGTTTCCTGACCGCCTAAGTTTTGTTTATATCACTGTTGGATTAGTATGTGTTTCTTCGAGAGTGGGACTTCACACAGACTCCATCCAAATTCATGTGGATCTTCCTCAAGCAATCGTGGAAGACCTACTATGTGTCAGGGAATATACATTAAATGAGATACAGTTTCTATGTATCTTAGAGAATGAAAGAAGTAAATGGACAATGGAGGTAGTTTAACTAAAACAGTTTTAGAGTAAACAGGGACTGATGGGGGCACACAGGCCTCCCCAACTTGGTTGAGCTTCAAACAATCTTCAAGGAGCTGTACTTGGCATTATAACCATGGGGTTAGAGTCACAGTGCCTAGGTTCAAATATAGATTTCATCCATTACCAGTCATATGATCTTGGGAAACTCATTGACAATTTCTAACCTCATGTTCTTCATGTGTAAAATAAGAACAATAATAATTCCCTTTCAATGGATTTTATTTATATTAAAAGAAACAATTGCATATGAAGTGTTTAATGTCACTAAAGTGAATCTGTGGTAATTATAAGCTATTGTAGTAATTATTAACACCCTTTTCTAAGGAGAGACCTAAGGAAGGACTAGAGTGAGCTCTGATTGGGCTAAGATAAAGAGTTTGAGTTCATAGCTTAGAGCTAAGAGTTCATGGTAGGTGAAAATAACTAAGGAAAGTTTGGTTTATGGGAGCACAAAGTGAGGGATGGTGTACTCAACCATCCCAAACCTGACAGGTTCGTTGGTTTTAGCAGCTAAAAATGAAGCCCTTTGGTGGGTTTTACAGGCTTTCATGCTCCCAGGGAACCAAGTACACAGGCATACCAGGAAGAGAGGCTGGGCTAATTGTATGGCAAGCAGACAAGAAGACAGGCAAGCTTCTCAGCCCTTCAAGAATCTTCACACACTTCCTTCGGCCTCTCTCTTGCATAATCTTCCTCTTTACATTCTCTGCTTTTCTTATGTTCTTTCTTTCCCCTCCACACTCTCCTCCCAGGGAGATGCCACCCACACTTTTAATCACACCTCTAGACCCAGGTGAGCCTACTCATGCATATGCATACCCACTGGGCCAGACATCCACAATCATGGGGACAGTATAATACCACATTTTGCATCTTGGAGATCTGATCATAGAAGCTATTGGTGGAAGGACAAAAACCCTGATAATTCATTTGCTTCTATAGAAGTGTGAAATCAGTGATGGGGATCACAGCAAAGGCCAGTCTAGCCAGAGAAGCAGGACTGTAGTGACTGGTGGAGAATGTTCAACCCAAGGCAGTTGTATTCTTGAAGAAGGTGCCTATTTACAGGCTCAGGAGACAACCTAAATTTACAGGTGAATAGACTGCCAACAACTGATGCTTTGTATGTGTTAATAGGAGTTACAGGAGAACTGCAGATGTTTGAGATGAAAGCATTTGGCAAGGAGCTTTGTGGAAAATATTCTTAAAATATCAACACAGAGTAAAATTTAGAACAACTCGACAGAAAGCTGTTGTCCATGAGGGGGAGAAATATCAAAGTTTGGATTTTGATCTTGGATGGTGCCTTCCATGTCTGGAGCTGAAGTCTTCTCTGAAGCTCAATGGGAAGTGGTTTTAAAATAGGTCATGGGGAGTGTGCTGAGAGAGAGACAATGACAGAGACACACAGAGAGAGAACATGTACAAATGGATGTATGGTCAATGCATTATGTCTGTGTTTCAAGGGTTGGAGAAAGAGGGATGTCTGCTCTGGTTACCTCCCTTCCTACATGCAACCAGTTACCTTGATGAGTTGTACAACTTGGAAAGTCATGTCTTTTGTGTGAAACAAGTATTATCAAGGAGAGGAAACTGCAGCCTGGGGTTCTGGTAAGAGCCTTAGGGAAGGAACACACCTCCTAGACAAACTCATGGCCCAAGACACTTCTGTATACCCTTTCCTTCATATGAAGGAGGAAGGAATGTGGGAGACAATACAGACTTGTAAAGGTAAGTAAACCCAAGGTCTTCTCAGCCAGACTATCTTTTCTTCCCTTTTCTAGAGGTCTACATTTTTTCAAGGTTTTCTCACGTGCCATCTCTTAGAATGCCCATGGCTTCTTCTCCTGTCCCATTCCCACTGATGTTTCCTCCCTTTGCCACAAACATGTCATAAGTAGATTTTTCAGAAATGCAAATTCTTTGGCCCTTTTCCGAATTACTGAATCAGAAACACTCGGGTGTGGCCCAGGAATCTTAACAAGTCTTTCAGAAGATTCTGATGCATATTAAAGTTGGAGGAACTCCAGTCTAGGAGAGGGAGCTGGAGCACTATGATGAGATACCATCATTCTTTAAAAGTTCAGTTGGTCCTAACATCACTAAAAGTGAAGAACATTGTAAGCTCTGAACAGAAAGTCCTTTCTCCACTGATAGGTTAAAGTGGGGACACTCTATGCAAATAGTCCTTACAACCAAATTTACTTTTTTATGAAAAATGAATTGCTATGACTTTGACTTTCTAGGGTCTTCACACTCTTTAGGGGCTACCTTTCGCCTCTTAAATTTCCTGGAATATCCAGTTGTTCGTGGCAACCATATGCATTCTAAGTAAATCATCCCACCTTTTCTCCCCAGATTTCACTGTCTAATTGGTCATTGATGGTTATCCCACTTCTTCCCACAGTTCTCTTGACCCCAGGTGCTTTTTCCATCTTTGCACGTCAACAGCAGCTGACTTCTTAGCTGGACATCTGGCTTCAGTTGCCTTTTGTATCCCAGATCAGCCTGCATCTCCTCTGTAATCCTTGCCCCACATAAAAGATTCTACTTTGAAATGAAAATGCTTTCTGTATAGGAATTCATGTGTGTCTGAATAATGTCTGAACACCTCAAAGTCATAGCAGATCCACTTGAGCCTTGCTCATATCCCTTAATGCTGGCACCATAGGTTGTGCTGGTCTAAATTCTCAGTCAGTTTCAAAATCTCTGCTTGGGAGTCATTTATGAACACCCTTTTTCTCACCTGGATATGCTGAAGGACTAACCCATGACTTCCTAGTATCTCAGGTAGGATCATTCTGAAGAATGGTCTCTAGTTCACCAAGGGGATTAAGCTATAATGGCTCAGTGTAGCCCATGTTTGACAAAACACTCTTTTGGACTACCTTTCCATTTTTATTTCACATCTCTCCTCTGCTAGTCCTTACTGGATCACTATCCAGTCACTCACTTGAACCCTTGCTTTGGGGCCTCCTTCTGAAGAAACCTAACCATGAACACATTTATAAAGTTCTTGTCAATTCAGCATTTATTGAGCTCTGCTAGTGTCTTTCTTTCCCAATGTCATTCCTCAGTTATCCACACCCCAAATTCAGATCTTAGTGGCTTAAGTTCTTCAAGCCATAGCCTATTTCACCCCCAGTCTACACACATGCTGTTACCTGTGCCTGCGACCTTTTCTGTTTCCCTGTAGGACAGCTTGCCCTGTCTACAAAGCCACTCCCATGAACTTCTTTCCCTCTCCCCACCCTATTTGGAATGGAAGCTCTATGTGAACCATGACTCTCTGTCTGTAGCTCTCTGTCTGGCTACCAATCTTATCAGTGTTCAGTTCAATCCATTGTATAGATCTTATTTTAAATTCTTATTCAACACGTAGTTGAATAAATGCATACATTAAAGAGTTCATGAACATATTTTGTAAAGAGAGAACTATTTGGAATGATTTCAGGAAATTAATACCCAGGCATTGGTCATTATCTCTATATCTCTGAGCAGAAATCTGCTTGGTTTGCAAAGACAGAAATGAAAACACTCAATTAGACAGGTAGACCAGATTGGGATATGCATGGTACAACCTCAAATCAAAATGGGACTAAGAATCTCCCACTCCAAGGATGGACCATGTAGGGCTGCACGCCAAAAAGAAAACAAAGCATCTAAAAAGTATGGGCCTTAGCTACCTCCAACATTCCTCCTAAATCATTATCTCTGTGTATAAAACCTAGGCTTGCAAGACCCCACAGACCACGGTGTCCTATCAAGAACCCTGTGGGTAGAATGCAGGAACCAGGTAGCAGCAGGGATACTCTAGCAAGTGGGGTTCAAATTCTGGTTGAGAGGCTCTCTGTGTACCCATATGAAATGTATTATATCAACTGCTTTCACATCATGCTCTAGGAAGGGGTCACTGAGATGATCTTCATTTGTTTAGGAAAGATTGAGACCTATGAACTAGGAGACATTCCCATCCTTGCTGATTAGAGAGCTCTTTTGACTTGTTGATTTTAAGAACAGTTTACATGGTCATTGTATTTGAGAATCTTTGAGTGACATGATTTCATCTGAACCAGCTTCCCAGGGATATGAACCCCATGGAAGTAAAAGACTGACATCAAAATAGGATAGATTATGATAAGGGAAGAGTATGATTATTTGCAGGTCCTTTGTACAAAGCATACTTAAAATCCTTTCTCACTCTGTTTGGGGTGGAGTAGGATTCAGAGAGCCAATCCATTTCTTTGGTTTTCTATGTACCAACTTCACCATGACATTCTGTGTGGGTGTGATATCCCAGGTCACCTGATTTCAGCTTCATCTTTGTCCTCATTATCCCTGATACTCTGATGAGGAATTATGAGACTCAGAGGTAAATTAACTTCTCCATGGTCACAATAATTACAAAGATTACAGCCAGGAATCCTACTCATTGTTTTGCACTATGAACACACTTGACTTCCCCATCTCCACCCTTTGTATAGTTTCAGTTGGTTGTATTTTAAAGAATCATTGCTAATGAAATATGAATGCTAGTTACTCTGTAGAAACTGAGTGGGACATCATTCTGCTTTCTATTGCTCTAGAAAAATGTCTTCTTTCTTTGGAGAGCAATTGCCAGAGACTTTAAACACAGTTTATATTGATATATAATATACACACAAAAAAGTATGTGAGCTCACAATAGGTCCTTGAAGAATGTTCATAAAGAGAACAGGCAGCTATAACCATCATTCAAATCAAGAAACAGGGCATTATCAGCATCCCAAAAGCCTGCTTCTTAATCCTTTACAGTGACTACCTTTTCTACCCTTTTGAAGTATACCACTAACCTGACATCTAACAGCATTGTTGTTAACTTACTATTATTATTATTCTTGTTTTGCTTTCTATGGGTTGTTTCCTGGCTCTTAAGAAGTATCTTAGTGAATTTAAATTCAGTAACAAAATTAGCCACTTTCAAGTGAATAATTCAGTAGCATTTAATATATTCACAGTCTTTTGAAACAACCATCTTTTTCTAGTTCCACTAGATTTCATCACACCAAAGTAAGAGTTGTTACCCATTAATCAGTTTCTCTCCAGTTCCTGGCAATTACCAGCCTATGTTCAGTTTCTATGGATTTATGTATACTGAAAATTTCATATAAATAGAACCAGATGATATGTAACTTTTTGTGTCTGTCTTCTTTCACTTAGCATAATTATTTCAAGGTTTATTCACTCTACACCATATATCAACTCTTCATTCTTTTTATGACTGAATAATATTCCTTTGTGCATATACTGCAATTTATTTATCCATTCAGTCACTGATGGATATTTGGACTTTTCATCTTTTTGGTTATGGTTCATAATGCTGCTGTAAACACATGTACTGTTTTCAATTATTTGGAGTATATACCTTGGTTCAAATTAAAGGATCATATGGGAATTATATGCTTAATATTTTGAAGAAACAGAAAACTTTTCTACAATGGCTAATGTATATTCACCAGCAATGTGCAGAAGCTCCATTTTCCCCATATCTTCACCATTTTAAAAATTATAGCTCTCCTTTTAGTTTTAATATTTGGAGAAATGTTTATAGAAGTTATTCCCCCTTTTTTTATTAGGTTTTCATTTTTATAATAATTCTTTATATATTTTTGATAAGTGATTTGGAAATATCTTAAATTCTTTATAATGTCCTTTGATACGCAAACATTTTTAATTTTGATGAATTTGTTTATCTTTGTTGTTTATTGTATCAGTGTCAAAGACTTTAAGCATTCATTGTAAATACAAATCATGATGACTGAGGTTTATGTTTTCTTTTAAGAGTTTTATGGTTTAAACTTTCATATTTAAGTTGTTAACTTGTGTATATGGTGTGAAGTAGGAGTTCAACATCATTCTTTTGCATGTGACTATTCAGTTATTCCACTAATATTAATAATGTTTATGTTTGTACTTCGTAAAATGGAAATCTTGTAGTATGTGTTTTATGTGTCTCACATATTTTGTTTGAAGTCATATTAGTGATATTCATTGTTACTGTTGCAGAAAGTTATAGATCTTTTGTTCTTTTCACTGTATAACATTTCAGTGAATTAATAAGTATCCATTGTATTGTTGATGGGCATTTGGGTGGTTTCCAGCTTTGGGTTATGCATGTTCAGCATGAAGGGTAGTGTGATGAACATTCTAGACCTATTTTTGGTGAATGTATGCATACATCTTTGTTGGCTGTACTCCTGAAAATAGAATTTCTAGTCATGAGTCATGCTTAGCTTCAGCACTATATACCATTATAGCATATTTTTAATAAGGACACTAAGAGTTGTTTTAATGCCTCTCTTTATGAATAAGGTACCTGAAAATAACTTATCTTTTTATTTTGGAATATGGTCAGTAAGATGATGAGGAAGGTAGACCTATGAAAATTGAATGACGTAGAGATTTGCTTAATATTTCCCTACTAACTGTTTTGATTGCCAGATTGTCAGCATAAAGATCTCTCTCATTGTGAGCTATATGTAATTCTGCAAACCAATACTACTTCTTTTTAAAGATGGCATAAACGGTGCTCTTAAAACAATTAACGCTAACTTTTCAGGGAAATAAGGACTGTTTAAATACCTCTTCCACCTTGCCTGAACTCTATCTGTCCAGAACCTTCCAGCCTATCCATGGCAGAATCACTAATAATAAAGAGATGAACAGGACCTCAGAAATGTAAAATAACATACTGTTGTTTTGTAAATGATAGTGTGAGGATGGGGAGAAAACAATTACTCTAACTAGTGGGAGTATTGAAGGAAACTTTTCATTTTTTGTTATGAAAAGTAGAAAAGATAACCTGGGGATGGGGGAGGGAGCTGGATCTTGCAGAGGTATGTCTAAGCTAAAATCCTGTCCCTGCTACTTATTAACTATATATTTGGAGGAAGCATCTCATCTCTGAATCTTGATATTCATATCTACAAAATAAACTTAGAGGAATGTTATTTTAGAGCATCACTGTTAACACTGGGGCAATTTCTTAGTAAATGAAGCTATTTTTTTCATGTAAAATAATGTCCCTCTTCCCATTCTACTTGTTCAGTAGCTCATCAGCTCGTTACAGAAGGGTACACATAACCTGTTCTTAAATGCTGGGGACAAGACCAGTGTCATTCCAAAAACTAAAAGCCTGCTAGTCATGAAAGACAACTTCTGATAAACGGTATCATCTGGATACATTGACATAACACCAGTCATGATGCAAAGTGGTAGCTTGTTCAAAGATATCAGGATAGTACAAATATGATGATGCCTCTTGTCAAGTTTAGTAAGAGGAAGAGTATTAGTCATTTCTCTTTTTTCATTGATTAAAAAATCAGTCAATAACAGCGCTGTGCAATGAGTTTCTAGAGTCACAAAACATGAAATAATAATTATGTCCAATCTCTTTCAACAGAATGGAAACAATTCTCTGCTCACTCACTACCCACTTTTGTTCAAATCAACATTTCTTTCCTGGACTACTTAATATCCTCTGATTCTTAACATTCCCCTTATTTCCCTCCATTTTCCTTCACACTGCCATCTGAAGGAACTTTCTCAAATACCAATCTAACCATGCATATCCTTTTCTACAAAACCTTTCAACAACTCCTTATTTCTGCTAAGACAAAACCTAAAATCTTTAAATAAGCATTACAATAACCTCACCTTTTATTGGTCCACCACTGGCCTCTGTTTTGCACATTGGTCTTTATTTCATCATAGGTGTCTTTAGTATTCTTTATTTAGGATGTTGTATCTGTTGGTCCCATTTGCTTAACCTAATCACCTACTTGTTCTCTTTGCAAATCCCCCTTATTTTAGCAAAAGTCAATCAATTTCTCTGGGTCACAAGGGGAAGACACTTCCTGAATCTAGTTCCCAGTTCTTAACCTGTGCTTCTGTATAGCAATGCTATTTTCTACTTCAAACCTCATTCTGTTAAAATATTTTAAGCATTCATCAAAAGCAGCAAAGCTTCTATCAAAAGCAGCAAAGCTTCCTTTGGGTTGAAGGCTAGCCTGGCTGTGCTTTTGTTTTAATTTCTTATTTTTGGAAGCAGGGGTTAAGACCTGGACTGATTTACTAATGCCAGCATAATACCATAGAACCATTGCTCCTCCTTTCCCTCTTTCTTTCCTTACTTCCTCTCTCAAACCCTCCCTCCTCTCTCTCTCTCTCTCTCTCTCTCTCTCTCTCTCTTTCCCTCCATCTTTTTCAGAGGTATATTACTACACCATACCCACTGTCAAAGCACCTCTAATCTTTTACTATAGTCCTTTGGGCTCCTCCTCCTTTTACTCCTATCCCTTCCTTCTGTCAGTCATATTTCTAGGATTTATTTTGGTTATTTTGTCTGTTCATTTGTGTTGTCTCTATCATTCACACATTGGTGAAGTCATCCAGTGTTTGCTTTGCCCCTTCTTATTTCACTTTGCATAATTCCCTTCCCCTTCATTTCCATCTATGTTGTAACAAATGGTAAGATTTCATCTTTTTTTTTTTTTTAACTGCTGAGTAATGTTCCATTGTGCATATACACCGTATCTTCTTAACTCACTCATCTGTCCTTGGGGACTTCGGTTATTTCCATAACTTGGCTATTACACATGTTGCAGTAATGACCACAGGAGTGCACACGTCCTTTTGAATTACAGTTTTTGCGTTTGGGGGATAGCTACCTAGGAGTAAAATGTCTGAATCACATGGTAGATCTATTTTTAATATTTTGAGAAATCCCCATACTATTTTCCATAGAGACTGAACCATTCAACATTCCCACCAATAGTGTATGAGGGTTCTTTTTCTCCATACCCTTGCCAATATTGTTTCTGTTCTTTGAGATATGGGCCATTATTTTGGATGTGAGGTACTATCTCATTATGGTTTTGATTTGCATTTCCCTGATGATAAGTGATGATGAGCATTTTTTTTCATGTGCTTATTGGTCATCTTATGTCTTCTTTGGAGAATTTTCTATTTAACTCTCCCGCCCATTATTTTGATTAGGTTGTTTTCTTTTTTTGTTGACTTGTATGAGTTCTTTGTAGATCTCATAGAGATCTTATTAGATATATAACATGCAAATGTTTTCTCTCATTTGCTAGAGTATCTTTTTGTCTTAATAATAATTTCTTTCACTGTGAGGACATTTTTTAGTGTGAGGTAGTTCCATTACTTTATTTTCACTTCTGCTTCTCTTGCCATTGCAGTTACATCTTCAACTATGTCAAAAACCAAAGTTTTGGAATGTTTTGTTTACATTTTCTTCTTTACCTCTTAAACTTTAAGAGGTTGTTTTTTTAGTTGGAGAAACTAAATCTTTTATTAAGAGTATAACTATATCTAAAGTTTGAATTTTCAACTATTTTGAAGTGCAAAAGACATAATTTTCCTATATGTCAGATTAAGCAACTAAAGCCCAGTAAACTCTGTGTGTTTCTTTTCGCTAGAGAAGGAGGCAGAGAAGACATGAGAACTGATAGGGGTGATGTGGTGAAGTTGGGGACCATGTCCCCACCTTTGTCACACAGCAGAATTGAGTTGTGACTGTGGGCAGAGACACTGAGAAGAGAAACTGAGGTTTTGAAGCTGTGACCCCAACATAGGCAGTGCATTGGTCCCCAACATGGGCAGAGTATTAGTTAATAAAATGTAGGCATTGATGCCATTAGCTGTGTCTGAGAAACATAGAGGTAAAAGATGGCCTAAACAGGAAAAGGGTACTTTTACTTGGTTGCAAATTCTGGATGTGGAAGAGAAAATGGAGCACCAAGGGGAAATTGGGTTTCTGGTTTGGAGGAGGGGGAGAGAGGGGAAAAAAGAAAAGAGCAGAGACTGAGACTGAGACACAAACTTTTGAGATGGACTTTTGGGAGACAAACTTTTGGGAAGGAGAGAGAGGAAGCAAGTTAAAGACCTTGGAGGTTTTGGTGCCTGGAGGGAAAGAACCTAGAAGCAGAGTCTTCTGGGGCTTTCCCGGAATTAGACCCAAAGGGCAGGGAGATGTTTGAAGGTTGAGGAGAGGTGACCCTGATGAAGTGCTGAGCCACTGTGAAACCCGAGAGAACATTGTACTGGGAGTGACAGAGGACCAAAGGACAAGGATGTTACTTGTTGATTTCAGACTGATGTAAAATCCCACACAGCTCCCTGAGGAGCAGAAGTGGGGTTCCTTTCTGTTTGGGGTACTTGTGTGGGTGTGGACTACTAGGCTTTTTGTTTGTTTTCCCCTTACTGTAAATAAACCTGTATGTTTACCTTTACTGCTGTTTGATCTCTGGGCAGCTGCTTTCCTGCAGACGGAAGAACCCACACTGACAAAAATTTAAAAGGGGGGGTAGTCCCCTACCCCAGTAACAGTTCCATGCAAAAGTGATAGAAAGAGAGGCTTTAGGAAGGAGTGTGGCCACAGAGTAGGAGGCAGAAAGCCATGGAGCAGCAATGCTGCATGCTGCAGCGGGCCCCACAGTTGCAGTTGCCATGTGCAGCAGTGGAGCAGGGAAGGAAGCCACACTATGGGCTTCTATCCCTGGCCTGGGCTGTTGACGAGCCTGGGGATACATGCTGGAGAAATGTGTGGCCTGTGTAAAGTGACTTGGAGACTCAGTACTTGGAGACTTGCTTTAACTTATAAACGAAAAAGTTTGGGATCTATCTGGAAACCTGAAGAAAATTTGGAATGCTGCCATTTCAGTGCAAGATGTCTAAAGTGGTTGCTGTCCCTGTATCAAGTAAATCTAGGTGGTTCGGGCTGCTTCAGAGTTGAACAGAAGCATGCTGGATCTGGGTCATCTGGAGGCGGATTGATGATGCATCTTTGTTTCTTTATTTGATTTGAATCTCCTGATGCTGGTTTGAAAATGAGACAGACACCATCTTTTGAACACATGGCAGAAGGCCCCATATGTAAATTTTTGGATTTGAAGACTGAACTGTGTGGTAAGATAACCAAAAGGGACACATGTAGCCTTTAGTGATGCTTGCTGATTTTTCCTTTTTAGCGAATAAACTGATTTTTCCTCTTTTAAGGTAGTTTAGTCTTGCTACTGTGCAAGGGCTGGAAACACACCTGAGGAGTGGCTGGGTTTAAAGAACCAGCTGCTCCCACTTGTAAGTTAATTTTCCTGTTACATTTGTTTGGTTACCTGATTTCAGAATTAATTATCTCCTACTTTCCAAGAGCATCCTTTACCCTGTTTTCTCTGTAGACAAGTTTAAGAGTACAAGAAGCTACATTAGACTTTCTCTGTTGATTTTTCTCTTTGGTTAATAGTCACATCTTTTCATGGAACTATTCTGTAAGTCTTATTTCAATCTTCATATTTAAGTGAGCCAAGTACATTCATCATTTATCTTATTTTTCAATAATCAATCATCAGGCAGAATTAAGCAATAACTTTCCATGTATGTACACATGTATGTGTGTTTATGAATGGATTTATTTATACCTTCTCATATCCCACAGAACAGTTGTGATGAGAGTCTAAAAACAACCTATGAGTACTTAACTTCCTACCTTTGCCCTTTTATGTAATTTTCATTGATATCCCCACACTGACCTTTTGTGCAAAATTCAACATTTCAGCAGATAAACAGAAACTTTGACCTGTCTTAGGTGGTGCTGCGAGCCAACAGCTCAGTGAACGGTGCCAGTAATTCACTTGAAGGCGATGCCTGTGCAAGGACTTGAATGCGTGTAGTGTATCATGTTTTTATTCTTAAAAAAAGTAGATATTAGAACAATTAATGTGTTATTAATACTTGTCCTAGTAATCATAACACAAGTTAATATAGTATCTGTTTGACCCAGTTGTAAACATTGTGCATTTATCTTTAATGATAGCAATAATCTATGTAGTGGATTCTTTTAGGATATTCATTTAACAGTGGGAAAACAGGAAGCAGTGGAGTAATTTTCCAAAGATCACTTGCTACTACATGGCTGTAAGATTAAGAAATGTGGGATTTGAACCCTGGGTGAGCAGTTGGTTCAGAGTTACTGTTTAGTAGTATCTAGAGTAATGGATTTAGGGTGCCCAAACTAATACTTAAATGAATTGTATAGTAAATATATCCCTTCACAATGGAAAGGTCCTTTAAAAATAATCATTTCTTATTACTCTGTGAAGATTAGCTGACAACATCAATACACCTAGATAAAGGAATCAACTGACAACATCTTTACAACCAGATGAAGGAATCATACATACACCAAGAAAAGTGAAAGAAAGGAAGAAAGGAAGGAAGGAAAGGAGAAAGAAAGACAAAGAAAAATAATTAAAGGTGGGATTTGATAGGTAAACAAAAAACAGTGAAGCTTTGGTCGTGGTTGCACATTCATTGATGAACTGGATGTCTGAATATTCAGTTTATAATAAAAATATGCTGGGAGCTATTGTTGAAGATCACATACAGAAGATATAAGTAGAAATGATATTCATTTACATGTCCTGAAATCTGTTCTTTCTTATGTACTTTTTTTTTAATTTTCACATATGCAAAATGTTGATGCTTTTTATTGCCTTCAACCTCATGATGCCCTGGATCTCCTGAATCTCTGAGTTCTCTGTCATGTCAGCCCTCCGCAAAATATAAGAACCACACCACTACATAGTGAAGCATACAAGCTATAATATATTTTCATAATATAGAACTTTAAGGTATAGTAATCAACAGTGGCAAAATATTTCTGTCTTTGACATTATGTTTGTGAGATCCAACCTGTAATTGAGACCAGAGAAAATAGTATGGAAAAACAAATTCATGAGAACAGGCTAAAAATATCATGAACAGCAAAATATGTCTGAGTATTTAAAACCGTATAGAAAAAATAAATTAGATGAACAATTGTGTAAATATAAATTAAAAAAAAGATGACATTCTTAATAAATAAAGTTTACTATTTACATTTTTATATATTGCTGAAAGACTTAACTTAGATCCATAAAAACACATAAACAGGAAAAAATAAAACCCAAAATAGGAGCAGCAAATTTATGCGCGTGAGGTACAGAAAAAGGATTGGAATCATGTTTTGGTTTTGGTGTTTTGATTGTTTTCTGTCTTTTTTTTTTCTTTTTTTTTGTAGTAAGCCAGTAGAATTTTTGTGAGAACAGATTTGAAGCACTTCAATGGGGAATCATATTTTTTGGTAGGTTCCAGAAGGTGCCGAACAGATTTCAACATCATAATAATTAGAAATACCCATAATAATTATAACAATGAAAAGGTATAATATGATACATAAATATGGAAGAGCAGTTTGTAATATGAATACATTTTCTCTAGACGAGATCACAGTTTTATTTTGTAAATATTACATTTAAGTATATATATACACACATATATGTACAACTATATATACATGTGCATATATATGTAAATTTATATTTATATATAATATCTTTATATAGATAGATATCTGCGGACAGGTTATTGATTATAGAGACCCAAGAAAGCAACTCGATAATTGTTCAAACTTTTCCTCACTGACTGCTGGTGTAGAGTTTAAGAAGCCCCGAGTTGTTGACACTCAGAATGTCCTCTCTTCGTTTTAATGGAACACTTGATATGGAATTTTAAGTCTGAGAAGTGATTGAAGGAACTTTCTTCCTCGATACAGTTGGAAATGGCCTGAAAGTCTTGACCAGACTGGCAGGAAACGGACTTTTACACTGTACGAAGTCAGCTTCATCTAATTCTAGAATGGGCCAACGCCAGAAAAAAAGAGAAAATCCAATTTACCTACAATGACTATTCCTAAACACAAGCCTCTCGGAAAGTGATCATCCAGGAACTCCAGCTTTATGCTTTGACATTTCAAGCAAGCATTCTCCATCTGTCCTAAATGGCTGAGGGGCCTGTTCATTTAAAAAAATAACCCCTGGACTTTGCATCACACCTCGGTGCTCAAGTAGCCACAACCCATTTCAAGCCTCAGGGCCTCACAATCTCCTGCCCTCCCATTGTGAGGTAGGTAAGTAGTAGTCTCCCCATTTTACAGCTGGAGAAACTGAGGCAAATGGAGAGGCAATTTGATGACTTGTCCCAGATCACTGAGCCAATAACTGTCTGGGGCCAAAAATCCAGGTTCTTCATCTGGGAATGAAAGACCTTTCTGGGGCAACTGTACATTTCTTTAAGCAAAAAAGCAGTAACAACAAAGAATTGGTAGGAATTTGGCAAAAGTTGAATGAATGAAGAAAGTAGGCTTTTGTTAATCTGCTAGTTGGATGTTTATGTTTGCTGTTTGTGTGGGTTGTTTTGCTTTGTTTCTCTCAAGCCATGGGAATTACCTGTCTGGCCATGTAGCAGCTTTTCAGGTGGAATGTGCAGTGTGATTCTAAGTGCAGTCTTGATTAAGCCCAGTGCTCTACCGGTAAATACAAACAGTTCATCTTGTGAAAAGTACAACACAACATGTTCCCTTAACATTGGGTAAACCAAGTGCCAAGCCTCCCCCCACTCCCTTCTACTACTGATTGCCACCAAACAAACAGACAAGATGCTCCGTAGTAACAACAACTACCTATCAAAGGGGGAAGATGCCATTTTCCTGGACCTACCACCATGTACAGAAAATAACAGACAGTATCGTCAACTCCACTCTATGTCTCTTTCTAGAGAAATCGTTACCCTCGTATCTACCTACTCAGTCTGCGGAATAAATGATTTCCTCTAGGAAGCACAAAAATAGGGTCTGGTTAATTCTTATTTTGAATCATGCATTTTTATTTCCTTCCCCTCTCCTTGTCACCTAGGAATCTCTATCTGTACAGCTTTGCCATCTTCAATTCCTTCCTTGATTTTCCCATTTGTAGTAGTTCCAAGAAAAAACCCTCAAAACTGTTCATTTGAATGTAGTTTCCTTCCTTCCCTCCTTCCTTCTTTTTTTTTTTTTTTTTTTTCAACACAGGTAAGACCTATAACAAATGGACAGGTACAACCAAGTTAAACCGAACCTGGAAGGGAGGTAGCTGAAATCCGTCTCAAAGAATTATTTTCAACGAATAGCATGTAAGCAGTGGCCAAGGTGGGAACAAGACCAAGAGGACTGTCTCGGCAGTGATGATTCAGCACACTGAAGCCAGCCTCCATCTTCAAAGCCCTACCGCTTGCAATCACTGATCTCTCCTGAACCCTGATCCAGTCATCAAAAAATGGACACCCCTCAGGACTACCTGCCCTGAAGAGGTGGTTGGCAACGAATTTGGGTGTAATGTAAGTCCTTTAGGGAGACATGTAGGGTTGGAACCTGGGAAGGTTTCCCAAGATCAGGTTTGGAGAACTGCCCCCCTCCTTTTTTATTTCTTGCTCTCAGGCTAGTATTTCTTCAGACCCAGAACCCCTAACCGTGCTAGGGCCCCCAAACTGCTGATAAACAACAGCACTTCAGTGTTGCCTTCTTGTGAGTAGTCCATTGTCCTAAGCAGGACAGATGATCCAACAGATGAGACAGTGAGTTTGTTTCCAGGACAATGAAAGTGGGATCAGTGTATTGCATGTTGTAGGAATCGAGCTGACCCTCCTGTGCTAAGGACTGAGAAGGGCCTATGAATTTCTGCCACGTGGGCAGGGGGCTGGTCCGCAATCAAGGAACTCTCTTGCCAGATGTCCTTGGCAGACATGAATTTATCAGCTCTGAATGATGGGAAGGAGGAGAATGGGTGGACCTTTGCTCAGAAAGGTCCAGCTCAATCTGTGGACCTGAAGATAAAAGCCAGCCTCTGGGAAACTGCTCAGTTGGGACAGGTGGGATAAATGAGGGTATCAGTGAAGAAAGAAAGAGGATGAGCATCAATTTCGGGGAAGCTGGTGAAGTTCTTCAGTGGCTGCTGCATCTCACCACTCACCATGTCTTTGGGTCTTCGAGACATTTTTTGCACTATTTGATGGATAATCTGGAGGGCTGACACTGTCACCTTTCTTAGTCTATAGCTTCTAAGCTAACACCACCCAGGTTGATAACTCAGCCAGGGCAAGAGAGGGGCTTTAAGAGTTGGCAAGAGTTCTAAGACACAGCAGAGGGGTACAATATGTGATCAACTCTTCTATTATTATGGGGGAGGGGGCACTAAGGCTCAGCCCTGGTAAGGCTCAGCCCTGGTAATTACAGAAGCGAAAAAGAAACATGCCCTGAATATAAATGAAGTAAGAGTTTGTAACTAGGAAACAGAGGGTTTGAGGCCTGCCTTAACAATGGCGGCAGACTCTCTCCTCTGGAACCCGATGTCGGGTTGTAACATGGTAAAAGCAACGTCATCTAAGCACTGCATCCTGATTGGTGGGCACCTGTGCGAAAAGCACCTGGATGTATTTCTGGATAGAAGAGAACACAGACGGCCAAGAGATGTCTTCTCAAGTGTACTTGATCAGCAGGTAATTGCCGTTGCCAGTGATAGAGTAAGGTTTTTGTAGTTATGTTTGGTCCCCGTAGGAAAAAGGTTGCTGACTCATTGACACTGACTCGCCTTGGAGGCTCAGTACTCAGGTGTGGTATTTTCCATTTCTGGGCTAGTCTTTGTTGTTGTCCACACTTGGTTTGAGATGACTTGATTGACAGTGATCTTAATCGGAGACACTCCTATCTCCTCACTCTCTCAGTTCTGGGTTTCAGAAAATCTGTCAAACCCAAGCATTCCTTCCACCTCATTCTGTATTTACCTCTTCCCGAATTATCTCAAAGGACAGAAAACTGACTGAAAAGAGTCAAAGAGAAACCAAAAGAGGTGAGCTTCCATGTGTGTTTGACTAACTTCCTCTTAACTTTTGGAGGCTGAACATGGGAGAGAGGGAAGGGCCACCTTTCCCTTTCACCTTTCCACCTTTCCCTCACAGGTGTGAAAGGGAACACCAGTAGCTGGAAGACTAGGAGGAATGATCGTGTTGGGTTGTTAGGGACTGAGACTGTGAACTCTTTGGCTTCCTTCAGATGGTCCTCTAGAACAATCTAGAATGATCATAGCCAAGGTGATACTCTGTTCCAGATCATAGCTACTCAGAGAACAGTGAGGTCCTCAGGACCAAAGCTTTCTCAAGCCTCGAGGGTTAGAAGGCTGGGGGAATTGTAATAACTCAAGGCTTCCTACAATTTCAGTAATCTTGGGATGACTCCAACATCATAGAGATTTAACACTGTTCTGCTTGGTAATGAAATTTAACACTGGCTTCAACATTCTGGACTCTCCATGCAGGTTCCAGCATCTTAAGTCCCTCAACTCTGTTCTCTGGGAGGAAAAGTCCACCCTTGGGCCAATGAGGATATTCCTCTTGCAGAAGGGCTGAAAGTGAGGAGCTACGGAAAAAGTGTGGGTCACTTTTAAGGCAGACTGTTTGGTTGTGTGGAGTTTTTCCTAACTAGTCCTACCATCTTGGGGTACTCAATGTATAGGATAGAGCAGCAGGAAAAGTAGCAGCAAATGTGGTCCCAAGGCAAGATTTGGGGAATGGGTGGGTTCTGGAGGGATATTGTGACCTCAGTCTCATGCCTCAAGCAGGGGGCTGGTATAATACCTTGACATTGCAATCGTGAGCCATTTCCAGCTTGATCTCAAACCCTGGAGTAGGAGGAAATCCCCCATGGCAGCAGAATGATGGAGGGGCTTTGCATACCTTGGATTCTTTACCTTTTCTTGGGTCCTATGTCCCTGGAACATAGGTGATCAGAGACCATTTCACTTCCAATCCCAAAGAACTGCATAATTGTGCATGCCCTACATATTCCAAGCCTCAGGGGCGTGAGCTATCTTGGCATCTCAACATTTGGTCTTAGCAGTTTCTGCAACTCGCTTTCTCCCAAGGACAGGGTTGGCTAGGAGCTTGGGAAAGGAAAGATTGAGTTTCCTCCAGTCTCTCTCTGCTCAGTCTCCAAAACTGCCCTCACATGGATGTTTGCATGGGTGCGTATGCATGCATATGTACTAACCACAGGTGTGCACACTCCTAGATACAGAACGTGTCTCTTGCTGTGGTCATGTGACAAATGGTTAGAAATTTAGGAGGCTCTGGGACTGCATGCTGTGAGTACAACCCATCTAAAACTTTGGGATGGGATTTCATTCCACCATTCAGCATGGTGGGACTCGGTTCATGTGCCCCCACTATGAGTCCTTCCTGGGAGAAATTAAAGGCAGACCGGTTGGGTGCTAAGGATCCCTGGTGCGGAGAGGCCATTCCATTTGAGCAGCTGACTGTGAAATCAATACCAAAGGGATGCGGGTCCTGGTGCTGGGAATTCTTTGACAGCTCCTTGTCCTTCCTTAGCCATGGTTGTATCCCCGGAAATCTTTCCGGCTGTGTTCTTGGGCTTGAGGGTCCCGACAAGCACAGTCACCTTGTAGGTCACAGGACATAGGGAAGGGCGTGACCTGCAGAAAGAGAGAGAGGAGGTGAGTCAGGTGTTGAGACCAGGTATTTTCAGGGAGGCACAGCAGGGCAAAGGACCCCTCAATGGGCTTGTGAGGGGTGGTGGGGGGGCGTGGAAGGGGGGAAGGGGGTATGGGGGGGGCAGGCAGAATCAAGTACAAACTGTGACTCTGCTGCTCACTTAGTCCCAGGATTAAGGGATTTGGTAATTACCAAAAAATTTGGTAATTACCAAAAAAGTGATATGGTAATTACCATAGCAGCTTCCATGGGGGAGGGGGCATTTACTAGGGGTCAGGTCATTTTCTAAGCAGGAACACACAGAATGCTTTGTCTCAAGTTAGGAACCAAAACAATCACAGAGGCTCAGAAAGGGAGCTCAAGAAAAGCATTTACCCAAGATAATAGGGGACAAAACCTGGCCCTTCAGGTGGGACAAGCTACCTCTTGCTGGGAGCTGATCAGCTGTGACACACCCTGCACTATGAAGTCTCAGGGTATGTGGTGAACCATCCTGTTCATGAGGCCAACTATAGTACAAGTTTCCCAAATCTGGGTTAGTACTTTATTGGTTCTGCAAGTCAAAGAAGAATGTCAGAGCCCTTTATGGATTTCTCAGGTTTTAAGGCTCTCAGGGAACCAGGTAGCAGGCAGGCATACCAGGCAGGGAGACTGGCAGCAGGGGCAGGTGGACTAGGAGGCAGGAGAGCCAAGCCCCCCAGGAATCTGCATAGGGATCTGCATGCCCAATCTCTGGGCACACCCTCTCTCTCCCCCTCTCTTTCTTCTCCTTCCCTTTCCCCCTTTCCCTCTCTCTCCCTCTCCTTCTCCCCCTCCCTCCCTCTTCCTCTCTCTCCATCTCTCCCCTCCCTTCCCTTTCCTCTCTCTCTCACTCTCTCACCCTCCCTCCCTCTCCCTCGCCTCTCTTTCTGGCATTGTCCCCTCTGTTCCATCCCCTCCCCCAAGGCGATGTGGCCCTTTTAGCCTTGCCTCCTAAGTCAAGGTGAGCCCACTCATACATGCATGCACCCACTGGGCTGGGCATGTACAGTCATGGGGGAGGGCTCAATACCACAAATGCTGGTCATAGAGGCTAATGGCAGAAAAATCCTGACCGACTCATTTACCCTACGGGGTGGAACAAAATCAGGGCTGAAAAATTGTCATGTTTGATGCTCCCTAACCAGGACGGGTGAAGAGAAGAGAACTGGCCAATGGAACAGTAATCTTACAGAACACCGTGGTGGTCCAGGGAAACAAAGGTTGTGGAAATGTCTTTTAAGAAAACAGAACTCTACTGCAGCACTAATTATAATTGCAAGGACATGGAAGCAACCTAAGTGCCCCCAAACAGATGACTGGATGAAAAAAATGTGGTATATTACACGATGGACTATTACTCATCAATTAAGAATGAAAAATTCGATGACTATGACAACATGGATGTACTTAGAAGGAATCATACTAGCAGAAGCAAGTCAAAAAAGAGAAAGACAGAAGTCAAATGATTCACTAATATATGGGACATAATGAAAAAAAGTAAACAAAAGCCATGAGGAAAAGACAAAACAAGCTAAGCACCAAACTGAAGCACACAACTATGGATGGGCAGGAGGGAAAGGGGGGGATGGGCGGGGAGAGGGGGTAAATCCCTGGGATTGCAATGATGTGAAATTTATATATAAATAAATTAAAAAAAAAAGAAAACAAAATTGCCTAGATAACAAAGTTGGTAAATAGCTAGTATGAAGTCAAAGTCATGTCAGGATCTGTATTCCTTACCCTGTAACAGTCCCTGCTCCCTCTGATTTAATATAGCAATGTTAGTTTTTCCTAACTGAATGACAGAGAAATAAAAGCAAGAACTGATCCTGAGTGGAAAAAAAAGAAAAGAAAACAGAACTCTCTACACATATTGGGACTTTTGATTTAGGGAGCCCATGATGAAAACAACAAAAGCGCGTCTCAGCAAGCTCTGACCACCTCCCAGCGGTGCCTGAGATCTTACAGATTTCGTATGAAATCTCGTGGAAGGATCTCAGGAGCAGATTTCAGCATCAGAAAAACTGAGAGGTGTGTAATGCTCATGTTTTCATATATGGATATGTTGAGACATCTCAGGCAAGATAAAAATGAAAATAAAATTTTTAAGTGGAAACAATATAAGCGCATTTAAAATACATTTTCAAATTTAAAAAATAAATTTTAACTTATTTAAAAATAAATTCACCAAGGGGGAAAATGAGTTTTAGTTTCCAGTCCACCCTCACATGCTCAGTGACCTTGGGTTGGCTTTCCCTTTTAGAAACTGATAGAAAGCGCCTAGCAAAGCAAATGTCTTCCCCATGCAGAGATGATGTGTCTTTCCAAAGAGCACAGCACAGTCCCTGCTTGAGCCCCAGCCTGGGCGAACAAAGTGGATTTCACCTCATTGCATCATGACATTTGCATACAACTTTCCCCAGAGGGTCCCCCATCTGCGCAGATGGATTTAATGACCTCATTCGCCTCCTGCCTGGACAGGGTCTCCAAGTGCTCCCACAGTCTCAGAGAGCATCTCTGTCTTTATAGCTTGTGCACTCATTTGCTGTATCCAAGGCTGCTTCCCTGTTTCTTTGCCTTCCCTCCCTCCCACCCACATACCCACCCTCCTTCCATTTCCTCTTCTTGCCCTCCCTCCTCGCCTCCCTCCCAACCTCTCTCCGTTCTGCAATTTTGCAATAACTTAAAATGTAGGAATGAACAGGAGACTTAAGTAGATGCTCCGGTTCTGTCTCCCATTTCAAGCATGGCCTGTACAATTCATTTGAGCCTCCGTGAAAAGATTCATTACATAAACATCACGAAAGCGCATGCTTCCTGGAGCTGTGATAGGGAGAAGTGAGCTAACTGGTGAAAAACACCTAGCACATAGGGCTTGAGGGAAGCTATGTGCTCAGCTAACTATCCAGTTAGTCTCTGTCTGTCTTTCTCTTTCTCAGGCAGGGGACAGTGTAAGTCTGGTTTACTATTTTCCAGGGTCTAAGACATGGAATAAACGTCTCTTAGATTTCTTCATCTCTCTCTGACTTTTTATATAGATATGACTAACTTCAACTTAATTCACTTAATTCACTTTCAACTTAAATTCATCGGTGCCTGATGCTCTGGTTTGCATGCTCACAGCTGCTTCTTCAAGCTCTTCCTGCCTTTTCTGTTTAAAACAAGCTGCTAGTCCCTGTTCAGGGCCCTGGCTTCCCAGCCTCCATTTTCTTCTCCATAAAAAGATGGAGACTGGCTCTTCCAATTTAGAACATTCTTCAGCAACCTCTTCATAGCTAAGAAAAACAAAGAATGTTAGAACTGAAAGAGACATAAAGAAAACCTTCCAGTCCAACTGGGGAAACTGAGGACAGAGCCCCATCACAATCTGAAAATGGGTCTGGTGGAGCGTACCATACTGGGGGTGGGGGATGGGCAGGCAAAGCCTGAGTTGGCATCTCATTTGCCTCGTTTTCATTAGACAATTTTGGAAAAAAATCTCTTAGCTGCCGCACACTTTAGTTATTACTTAGTTTCACAAAAGGGCAATTAAAATACAATGCTGTGATGCAGATGGTGGTGAGGATCAAGAAAGATCGGTGGTGAGGATCAAGAAGGAAACATGCGGACACTTCAGAACCTGGCTGAGCACTCAGGAAATGCTCACAGCTAGATACACGTGTGTGCACTCAGATTTCTTACAGCTCTGATTTCACCATCTATTAACACCTTTCCCGCCTGTCGCCCCCTCCTCCCACCTCCCGGACTCAGGTAGCTCTCTATCCTCAGTTCACCCATCGTTTCATGTGTCCCCTTCTCTTGCCCTTGTCCCCATCCTCCCATTAGAACGATCCAGTTACTGCTAATGTCTTCTGTACAGTGTTCTCTGTAACTCCCCCCATTGGACTCTATGGCTCATAGGGAGAATTTCATATCTATCTCTGTAACTCGTACAGGCAAAAACTCAATATTCTCTCTCTTAGAATAAGACCCAGAATCCTTTCCACAAGCTCAAGGTCTTGCATGGTCTCATCTCTGCACACTACCTAGTCCTCACCTAGAGCTCTTCTTCCCTCGCCTTCTGGGGTTTACTGATTTATTTGCAGATTCCCCAAATACTGTGAACATCCCTGAACCCTCACTGCTCTTTCCTGGTCTTATCTCACATACTACCACCTGATTATGGACTTGACCACAGATGGTTCCATCACCTAGGTCTCACTTCCCAGCATCTGAATTGTATGACCTTCTGACACCACTCACTTCTGCACGTGCATTACCTCGGTGGTGTCTGTTGTTGCAGCGAGTGTATAGATATCACATCCGGGCATTTGAGAGAAATAGATAAGATAAATACAAGTGAGCATGTATATAACACAACTCACAGAGCCTTGGCCTTTGCACCCGCTTGCTACATCATGGAGGACAAATTCCTCCCTTCTCTGAACTTCACTTTCCTAATCTGCTTATGAGGATTTGATTTGAATGATCTCTACCTTCCCACCTCTGAAATCCTTCCTAGCTTGAACAAGCAGAAGGTAAAACTCCAGCCAGAAAGGACCTAGAAATGTTGACTTTCTCTAGGAATCCTGCCTCGCCTACTCCCCTTTACAACACCCCCAGTTCCATCTGCTTTTACGACACGCCCAGTTCCATACGCTTTTACGACACCCTGAGTTCCATCCGCTTTTACGACACCCCCAGTTCCATCATTTTTTCACCCTGCAGCTGGCAACCTCAACAGCTCCACCTTTCTTTTCCAAGTTGGCGGCCCTTGAGCAGAGGGGGGATTTGGGACCGGAGCAGACACCCCCTACGGGCTCTGAACAGGCAGCTCATGAAGCTTGAGAGGAAGGGCGGGCAGCGGCTCCCAGACCTGCGCTTTGAGCAGATCTGCGCTCGGCAACCTGGCCACAGCGTGTGTGGCCACGCTGCTCTTCCCTCCCCGAGTCAGCCTGCGCAGCCTCAGCATTTCCCCCCAAAGAAACACGCCCAGAGCCTAGAACAAGGCAGCTCCTCAGAACACAGTGAGTTCTAGAGGGCTGGGCCCAGCGGCAGGCCCAGAGCCGCGTGCTCGTAAACGCAGCTGTATCGACTGCGTGCTCACTAGGAATGTCGGAGGCAGACAGGTGGGCTCAGGTGTGCTCTCTGCAGAGGCGCTGCCTGGCCTGGCGCAAGTCCTTGGGCCCTGTGCACGCCAAGCCTGTCTGTTAGACGAGGGCATCGTAAAGACCTCACAGGGTCCGGAGAAGGAGTGAAAAACCGCTGTCTCCAAACCAGCTGGCAGGGGTCCCACTGGGGGAGCCGCCTCTGCCCTTCCTCTCTAGCTTCGTCAACTGCCTGTTCAGAGCCCGTTGGGGGTTCCCCTCTGGTCCCAAGGCCCCCCCTCTGCTCAAGGGCTGCCAACTGGGAAAAGAAAGGTGGAGCTGTTGAGGTTCCAGCACCTTCCAACGGCTGTTAGGTTCTGGGAGAGACAGGGGAGCCTGTTGGAACAGGTTCACAGCAGCAAATCCATGGGTTACATGCACCAAGGGCCTTCCACGAGCCCTGGGGCTTCTCCAGGCTCGACACCTGACTATGTGTAACCCAGAGAGGGCTTGTTGTTAGCTCCTCACCTTGCAGGTAAGAAAATGGAGGCTTCAGCATGTTTCAAACACAACACACTTGCCCGGGCCCCTCCCTACCAGTGACACAGAGTGTGAGTCTAAATCTGGCTCTAGCAGAGTTTCAGCAAGTGAGACTAAGTGAGTGTTATCTCCTTTCCAACCTGCCTGGGCTGACGGCTGCATTGTCTTTAGACCAGCTAACAGATAGTCTTTAATCCCTTCGAAGGTGCCTGGTACACAGTTAACTCACTGAGCATTATCTCACTCACTCCTCTCAGCAAGCCTAACAAGGCAGCTCTTCTGCCTGGCCCCGTTTCATTATCTCCGAGGAGATCCAGAGGTGTGTGGTGCCCCATCAGTACCCAGTGCTCAGTGCTGCCTGCCAGACGGCCAGGTCTGCCCCTCAGCATAAGGAAAAAACTAAGGCTTGGAGCGAGGAATCCCACCTGATCATCAGCTCTGAGTTGGACTCTAGGGCTCCCTGAGTCCCCAAGCAACTCTCTACCTCCCCTCCCAGATGCCCCCCTTAGGAAACCTGCCACTCACAGCGCACACACCATGGCGGCCAGTTTAGAGTCGGGATCCCCAGTCCCGTGGGGCCAACCTAGTCCATAAACGGCAAGGCTGCCCCTCGGAGATTCGCTCAACAAGCCCAGGTTCATGGCTGGAGGTCAGAATCCTTTTAACTCTGCATGGAGATGAGGCTCGGGCCCAGGGTTTTCTCTGTATGGGGTGCCCAGGCGGACACCCCACCTGCATGTGCACAGCCCAGGTGATTGCACCACCAGCTCCTGGCTACAGCTCTTGTCTGAGGCTGGGAGACAGGCAGGGACTGGATTCTGATTCAAATGGAAGGTAACCAGGAAAGCACATGCAGTGGGGGAAGCAAGAGGTACCCTGTGCTGAAGCTCAGGAAGCCTTCACTGCTTTCCCCACAACCCCTGGCCTGCTGTGGGACCTTGGGCAAGTCACCTCACCTCTCTGGGTCTCAGGGACTTTATAATGTTGATGCGACATTATATTTAATGAGATGGGTGTGTGATGGTGAGTCTCAGGACATCCCTGCCATTAAGCTTGGGGAGGTAGCAGGGGCTCTGTGTCTGGTCCAGGGTGGGCAGACAGTCAACACAGCAGCTGCTTTGGATAAGTGAAGGATACATGGAGGAAAAGTGTGGGTAACATGGAGGAAAGGGTGAGCTGAGGTGAGAAGGAGATTTGGGTTAATTCCTTGCCCCGATAAGGACTTGGTGATACAATTAGGCTAGTTATTTCCTCTTGTGCGCTTCAGCTTCTCTCTAAAATGGAGGTTACCACAGGTCTCCACATTATAACTATTTGAATCAAGCTTAAAGTTCAAATAAAGCCCTTTGCACAGTTCATAGCCGACAATATGTACTCATTAAAGAGGATGGTGGTAGCAATACTGACAATCATCAGGAAGCTAACTTTTGGTACTATCTGCCTCCTTCATATAGAACCAAGCTAAAGTAAGTCTAAGTCAGTCACGAGGGAAATCCAAGCCATGCCCCAAATGGGGAGAATACTGGAGTACCCAGTGACTTTGGATGAAGGAGGAATGAGTCAAATCTGCTGAAGTTTTTGCCTGTGATCTCTCCCTGATCCCTCAATGTAAGCACATCTATCGCTTCCCAGGAAGGCTTCTAGAACATCTTAGGCTAGTTAGTGCTTACACTCCTCTAATGCCCACATTGCTCTCTGGAGAACATTCAGATTCCCTGGCTTGTTTTATAAAATGCCTGATTTGTTCCTGTAGGCCATGTCTTCCCCCTTCCTCTCTTGTACCACGCTCTAGTCATAGTTGGGGAATGACCCTTGTCTTCCTGTATTCCCTCAGATGTGGGCCTTTGCACAGATGGTTCTATCTGCCAGAAATACTTTTCAGTCTCATCTTTCCTTTCTGCTCTTTCCCAGACTCCCTACACCTGGGTAGGACCCACCATACCTTGTCTCCTTTCTAACGCCATCTTCTCCTTACATGCCATGTCTCCATTAGCCCTTAGGATACTCTGAATGCCTGACTCTTGGGTATCAAGCAAGTACCAGGCCTAGCCTGCTCATGATCGAGCACATTATTTAGCTCATCACTTGAGTACTTGAGTTGCATCTGTCTGAAACAGTTGCATGTTACTGCTTTATGAATTTTCATTCTAGTGACAAATGGGTAGGGACTGCCAGGTAGTAAGTAATAAACGCATTTTATAGTACACGTAAAAGTGATGCAGGTTATGGAATGCATAAAAATGTAGAAGCCAAGCAAATGGGTGTGGGAGTGCCAGGGGTGATGTAAAGTGGGTGGTCAGGGTGGAGCTCACTGAGAATATTGCCTGATGCTCAGGCAAAGACTTAGAGGAGGGGAGCAAGTGAGTCATGAGGATGAATAGAAAAGAACGTTCTCAGTCATAGGAGCAGCTGCTGACAGAGGCTGTAAGGTGAAGGCTGCTGGGTCTGCATAAGACCCAACAAACAGAGGGAGGGGACACACCGCATGGGGGCGGGGAGATCACCTGGGACCTCACCGGTCATTGGGAGAATCGGTTTTTATCCTGAAGAGGCTCTAAGAGGCTTCACCGAGAGGTGTGATGCCATCTACTTTATTTTCATAGATTGCTGGTTGCTAAGCTTAGGTGTTAGAGTCATTTGAGTCCATCCCCAAACTGCAACTCAATGACCAACCCTATAGCATGGCCCACTCTGCTAGGGAGGCTACTTTCCACCTGACAACTCTGATGGTCTCCCCATGTCACACAGAGTCACTAGCTTTCTGAGACCATCAGGCTACATTTGGGTGTGTATCCTCTCCCAAAAAAAACATGCTTTCACCTAGATTGAGCCAATATGCACTCTGCACCCCATGTCATAAAATAGTCATGCCATCCTGTGCTGTGACACTTTCTAGGATCAAATTTTTGTACTCTTGACTGGCCCCACACCTGAGAAACCTTCATGCCCTTGTTCAATGAGCACCCCACCCAGGCTAACACCCAACTCCCCCAGACATCTTCCAGATCAGCCTCTTAGCAGCCACCGGAAACATGACACAGCTAATGCCCCAGGCCACTGTACCCTTGAGAGCCTAGGTATGCGGATATGGCCGGGCTGGTCCCCTGACTTGCTTATTCACACACTGTTTAGATGGATTCCAATCACACTTAACTTTTTTTTTTTTTTTTTGTCATAAAGGGAAACTGTTGAAGCAACAGTTTTGGAAATCTGTGCTGTATTCAAGACTCCTTAAAGCTTCAACAGGAAAATAATAAACGGATACACTAAAAGCTGAGTCCTGCCCCTTCCTGTCTGCCTCAGTCCGCAGACAGGTGTTTAGGTGGGAACCTGGTCACCGCTGTCAGACAGCATTTCCTGCACTGTCTTGCTCTTGCCTGCCAGCTGAGCCCAGGTTACCCACTCGCAGATACAGAGAACAGCTGGTGTGTCTGTGCAGACGGACAAGGAGAGGGAGGACGGAGGGAGCAGACAGACATCATTCCAGGCCAAGTCACCAGGAGGCCCTGGCTCTAGGGCCTGGGGAGAGATTTAGGCGGAAAGCTGGCAAAAAGGATGTCTGGGAGAAGGTGCCGAGTGCTTCACAGGGGCCTTGGTTCATACGCAGGATTCAGGTCCAGGAACACTATGAAGCAAAAAGCCCACCAGCCAGGAAGAGTGGACTCAAGTCCTCAGAACAGGGTCAAGAGCAGCCCTTCGCAAACCCTAAGACTTTGCAAACCTTGAGGCTTTGCAAACCCTGAGGTTTGCATCTCCATTCTACCACTAAGGGCCTGTGTAACTTTGACCCTTCCAAGCCTCAGCTGCATTGTCTGTAAAATGCAAAGGAACGCACAACACCTACAATAGGGTTACTGTGCAGCCGAAGTGAAATGACACGTGGTAAAGCACTTAGAACTGTGCCTGGCAAACGGTAAGCTCTCAGTAAATAGTAGCAACTATTATTGCTTTGGAGTCAGGAAATCCTAAATTCTACAACTTGTACAAATGATCCCACCTCCCGGGTCCTCAAAGAGCTGGGCTGTTCGGGAGCTGAAGAGAGAACATGAACAGAGATTTCCCAGGATGGCCAAGAACAAGTCAGAGTTGGTGAAATTCCTGTAATTGAGGAAGTACAGGAAGCAAATCTCCATATCAATGAGCTTCTGAGTGCCAGTGGGGGTGCCTCTGTCAGAGGACTTCCCAGCCAAGACTACAAGGGACTGAGCAGCCTTAGCAGGTAGGGCGGAGCGATGAGAGAAGAAAGCCAGCTCTCCTGCCCTAAAATGGCTTCCTGTCTTGGAAGCTGGAGGCAGAAAGCAGGATTTTTTTCCACTCAGGGGAAACTCCTGTCTGGGGCATCAGGAGTAGCTGGTAGACCAAAGATCCTCAGCTCCTCCCCCACCCAGTCTCTGCTACTGTGAAAAGTTACTTTCACCTTTGCCAAAAGGAGGGGTCCCACACTCCAGGCTGGGATCACAGTGAAATGACACCAATGGGAAATGGGAGAATGAGGCCTAGGTATCCCCAGCATGGCTCCTCTCCCCACTGTCCCCCTGCTCCCTCCTGCAAGACTTAACCCCATGCAGGACAAGAAAGTGGGCTTGTCTGGTCGACAGACATGAGCTGGGATTCTGTATTCACAGTTACATGACCTCAAGATTTCCCGTCCGTTCCTTGAGTCCAAATGGCTCACCTGTGCTGTGAGGGTTGAGTGTGATGTGACTGTCAGGGCTGACGTACGTCAGGACTAAACAGGATAATAAGCGAGGACCAGCACCAGCTCTATAAGAGGCAGTTCATGGTGGGGGATTTTACTTTACTGACTTTTCTCTCTAGCTATTCGCTCTACTAACCAGCCCATGGCTGATATGTGAGAATGAAGAGGAAGTCTTCAAGAAGTTGGGATTTTAGAACTTAAACTGGGAATTTTTAAAAATTGTTTCGATTTTTTCTTTATCAAATTCGATTTTTTCTTTATCATGTTTTCTGTGGAGCTGTCACTTGTTCTCACAACTCTGTAATTTAGGGTGCAGAAGTTCATACCTCGACATGCACATACTCTAATCACCCTCTTCCAAGGTCCACAGCACCCTCCCTTCCTCTCCCCCACATCCACCATGTTTTTCAAAATCTAAGAGTTATTTTTTTGTGCGTGTTTTGCCATAAACAGGGACACTTAACTTGTAAGTAGTCTGGTTTGACCAGAGACCTTTTCTGCAGACTGACAGGGATTTTAAATCTGCAGAAAGCCCCAAATACTTCTGAACAGCTAGTATCTCCAGCAGAGCCATCTACACCTCAAGAGAGGTCTGTAGGTGCTCTCATTCACCTCCAATTCGCAGTTTTAACAGCTCTTCCCACTCTGCCCTGTCACCTCTCACCTCCACCAGGAAAACTCTACTCATCCTTCAGGTCTCAGCGCGAACATCCCCTCCTCAGAGAAGCTTTCCCAGAACTTCTCATTGTTCTCTCTAGGATCTCACCCCCTCCCTCCATGGCCCCTCCCATGGGGGTAACTGAATTCAGAGCTGTACACATCACTCCTTCATATCTGACTCCTCTAATAGACAGCGATTTTCGCAAGGGCAGACACTGCGTCTGGAGCTGGTGCTGCTATGTGCACACAGCCTGGACCAGTGCTGGGGCAAGAGAAATGCTCAGGGACACTCCTCTCATTCCATGAAGGTTGTGCAGAGCATCCTGGGCTGGCAGAAGGGAACAACTTAAAGTGGAAGAGTGCATCTTTTCATGCCAAAAGCTAAAGTTACATTTACAATACAGGTACAAAAGAAGAGGGAGGAAAAGACTAGAAAGTGTATTTAGCAAAGATCTGTCTCTGGGTCCCTTAGTGCAGGAGGAGGGCTCAGCTCAGTCCTGGAGTTTGAAGCTGCTACAGCTAAACTCATAACAGGAGCAGAGTGAAAATGGCCATTACAAGTATGTTTTACACGTACATAAACTCCAGTGACGATACTAACTTGGAATCTGCACCTGAGCCTCCATCTCATGACTTCATATCCCTACCATGCACTCTGTAGAAATTACAATCCATTTAAGAAAGTTTCCAGTAAAAATAAATTAGTTGAATTTTTTATGTTTTAGTATGTAAGTTATGATTGGTAGGAAAATCCTTTTCATCAGAGCTACTCTTTCTACAACTGATAGTGTCAGTTGAATCAAGTACCATAGTTTGACATAACCTACTTAAAACACAAATTTCATTGTCCATTCACTTGCAAAAACAGCTGACTGTAACAGGGTGAAACAGACATGGCAGTGCTCTGTATTCGTTTGGGGAGAGCTCTAAGAGCCTTACAAATATCCCTACTTTTTACCTTACTCATTTCAATTCTAAGAATCAACTGTAAGGGAATAATTAGAGCTGTAAAATGTTTATGAGCAAAAATGTTCGTGAGCATCATATTTATCATTGCAAGGGACTAAAATAACATGAAAGCTAAAATAAAATCAGAGGTTGAGGTTATGGAAATTACATACATCACAACCATAAGATACCTAATGATGAAGTGAAAACTAAGGCTGAGAATTGTATTTTTATGCATAAAACAAAACAAAACAATATTCCAAACTGGAAATGCAGTGACATATACACAGGTACAGATACCCACACACTCAGAGAACAAAACACACCCAAAGGAAAGCTGTGGCTATCTTTGGGTTATCATAGAATCAATGGATCCCTATGTGGTCCTCTATTTTCTGAGTTTCCAAAAAAAAAAAAAAAAAGCCAAATATGTATTGTTTCACAATTAGGAAAAATAACATAAGTAATTAACAGAAAATAATTCTATTAAAATAAAATGCATTAATATAAAATGAGTTTTCCTTCTGTGTTTTATCAAAACAAATGGGGGGGGCGAGGTAAGCACTAATCTCAGAAATCCCAACATCCTTATGTAGCAATTAGAAGGTGCAATAAAGGTTATATGATTTGAGTGTTTTCCTTGGGTCTTGTCCTATCTCGTTCTGCATTTGAGTGTCATAACAGTTTTCTTGAAGGAACTCATTGTCTTAAGAATGTTGTAACAAAGAGGGATACGGTTAAGAAGCTGGAAACCTGTCTCTGTTCTGTCACTCACTCTGCCACTTTGGACAAATCCTTCTTCTATCTTTATGGGCCTCTGAGCTCCCATAAATATAATAAAAGATAATGTAGAGGGGCTATTCCCTCAAGGACTACGATTCTCTGTCCAGTGTCAGGAATATAGTTCCTTCCTCTTTAAAATGAGAATTAAATCAAATGATCTTTAAGATCTCATGGTCTTTCTGTTCAGATTGCAGAGGAGTATTAAAAAGAAATATTTTCCCCCACAAGAAGACTGAACTTGGATTGACAACTGTCTCCCACCCCCTGGCTCGGGCCCCAAACTCCTGGCTTAGCTCTCACCAGGAGAAAAGAGGAGGTAGTTGTTCACCCCTGAGTGGTTGACATGCATCCCAGGCAAATACTCTATTTCACTGTAAACAGTCAAAACACACCCTAATACAATAGAGAAAGGAAATCCCAATCAAGACCTCTCTTTTTCTATAGGTATGAACAACAAAAGATGTAATACAATGATCAACGGCTATGATAGACCTTGTTGGAACTGTCCCATTTTATTTCTCCCTCTAGATTTAGCCTTACCCCATACAAATAGCATTTCTCCCACCTTGCTTATATCCCAGTTTTTGTCCCACCTCGCTTATTTCCTGGTCTTTGTCCCACATAATTCACTCATCTCTCATTGAGGATGTTGATTTCTTGACCAAGACTTCTCTTGTCTGGTCCCACACAACACTCTGTCCCTCCCTTTGAAAAGAATATATTGCACTTCTGTGTGCCTCTATGAAGTCTAAGCTTTGAGGATAAAGGCCACATCAGCAGAAATCATCCATGAGCCTCCATACGAGGCTGAGGTCCCAAGACATAGTTAGATCCATTACTGAGGAAGAAAAACTACAGTTCAATACAATAAAACTTATAAATGAGTATAGACATGACTAGTACAGGTAGCAGGCTGCCCCACTGTTGGGGTCATCCAGATCCAGCAAATGGAAACACCCATAGATCAAGAGGGGTGCACTAGCCTACCTTTTTGGTCTTCACGGTAGAAGCACAGCAGTCCCCACCATCATAGTTGCAGAAGGCGCGATTGTTGATGGCATCACAGTAATTGTCTCCCATGAAGGGCTATAAAGAGAGGCAGGAAGCAAAGATCTTGTTAGAACCCAAAACTGGATGATCAGAGGACGGGTTCTGTCAAGGTTTGACTGTCTCCCATCTTCTCATCAACCTCTACAGCCTCCTTGATTTCAAATCCTAAGACCTCCATGGATAAGACATCCAGTGAACCATTTATAAAGACTTAGCTAGTGAAGTCTTTCCCAACTAAAGTATAGTTATGCTGGGAGACACACAGCACCAAAGGACAAATCAGGTTTATCTTCTTGAATTAGGGAGCTCATTTTACAAGGAGGGATAAGAAAAGCTAAATATATTTCCCCCACTTTGAGCAGTAGTATGGAATTAAAGACATAATTTACAATAAGATAGATGCTATTATGGAGAAAGTTGAATGTACACAGTCTAGAAATTGTAAAGGTTCAGCATTAGCACATGTAGGTATTTAGCATCCTGGTCTGGGCATGGTTATGGATTCCTGTGCCTCTAACACAGTGTCCTCAGTGTACTTTCATGGTTGTTTTCTTCTTCTGTTCTCTCTACACCATGAGAGGTAGTGCTATTATTCTCACTTCACAGATGTGGACTCCAAGGTTCAGAGTAAGAAAGGGATTCATTCGGTAAAGATCACACTGGTAGAGGCAGAGGAGTGAGTTCATTCTAAGTTGCTTCCATGTTTTTTCTTTACTATTTTAGGATATAACTAGCATACCATTTATTTATTTCTTTTCTTTCTTGTGTTCCTCCAACTCTAAGTGTTTGAAAGAAGAAAGGAGGGTGGAGTTAAATCATCACTGAACTGGACCCAGAGGCATCTTAAGGGAAAGTCCAGGAATCCCTGCAACCCACTGGCTCTATTCAAACATGTGACATGCTGTCTTCTATTGTCTGTTATGCATCTGCAGCTGGGGCAAGAATGTGAGCCCTTAGTCACATGGATATCTTGTTCAATGTATAGTTTAACGCTGAACAAAACTTGACCTCTTAGAAACAGCTTTGAAATGGAATGGCATTGACTGCACTGGCATTGTGGAAGGCGTAGCTATCAAGCATTCAGGAAACCTGAGTTCTGGTCTTTCAAACCTCAGCCAACCAGGCAGTTACTTGGTGATTTTTGTTGTTGTTTGCTTTTCTTTTCTTTAAAATTTATTTATATATAGATTTCACATCCTTGTAATCCCAGGGATTTACCCCCCCCCCCCAACCTCCTCGCCATATCCTCCCTTTCCCCTCTGCCTGAAGTTTTGTGCTTCAGTTTGGTGCTTAGCTTGTTTTGCCTTTTCCTCATGGCTTTTTAAATTTTCCCCCTATATCCCATATATTAGTGAAACCATTTGATTTCTGTCTTTTTCTTTTTGACTTGTATCTGCTAATATGATTTCTTCTAAGTACATCCATGTTATCATAAAATCATCAAATTTGTCATTTTTAATTCATGAGTAATTTTCCATAGTGTGTATATGCCACATGTTTTTCATTGGAGAACCTTCAAGTTTATGAAAATGGAACTACCATCTGACCCAGCAATTGCTTTCTTGGGAATCAATGTGGGTGCAAAGGGACACCTGTGCTCGGATGTTTACTGCAGCACTATTTATAATTTCAAGGACTTGGAAGCAACCTAAATGCCCCAAAACAGAGGACTGGATACTTGGTGATTTTAATTAAGCAACTTACCTTCTCTGGGTCTCTGGATTCCCAGTGGTTAAATAAAGAGAAAGAATTAGTCTAAAGTCATAAAGATATACCCCCGCTCCTGAGCATCAAGAGCAAAAATGTGTGACTCTTTCATAGAGGAAGTGGATGAAAGTGAAACCTCTGCCTAAAGTTCAGGTTGGGTTCTCAGGCACTCATCAATGGAGAAGTTGTCCCCAGCTGATTAAGATAACATAGCACCTGAGAGCCAATGGTCTCTCTTAATTTCACTGCTTTGGGGAGAACCAAGTCACAAGCAATACCTCCTAGAAGGCCTTCTTGGGTATTGCATCGCTACTCCAGATTCACAAAGAGTTTGTGCCCCCAATTCCCAAAGCTTTCTCCCCTTTAATCATGACCCTACTAGGGTCTACGACAGACAGAGCCAAGGGCAGGCAGGAGCAGTGCTTAGGTATTGCATGCAATGCCCCTGTCTGAGAGCTCGAAGGTCGCTCTTGTGTGATCTCATGATAACATGTGTCACAACACATGATCATGCCTTGCATTCACATCAGAGCAGAGAGACACAAGCAATAAACAAATACAGGGCAAGCTCTTTGCTTTTCTCTGGGCCTCGGGGGTAGATCTACTTGTGGATTCTGTTCTCTACCTTCTATACAGACATATATAAGCAGACTAATTGAGGAAACCAGTGTGCCTTCCTTAGGATAAAAAGAACTGGCTTGGTAAAAGAAATAGATGGTAAAGAAAAAATAGAAAATACATAGGATCCATGTTTTAGTTTGGTTCCTGAAAAAATTGCCAGTCTCATCACTAATGACTCTCTCAGTTTCTTTCCCTGTAGCCACACCCATGAATCTTACTATTCATTTATCCACATCTATCTTTCCACCTAGTCTGTAGTCAACTCAATCCATTGAGCATCTACTATGTGTTACACTTTGCTGTTAAAAGTGAAGATGCAAATGTGGGTCAATAAAAAGTTCTTGCTTCTTTAGACCTTATCCTGCAGTGGGAAAGCAGGCTTTAATCAAATAATAAAATGAGCCAATTTCTACTCTGGTGAGAACTATGGAGGAAAAACCCGTGACGCAGTTAGAGTGAAGAGTAGGAGGATTTGATCTACTTGGGGAGAATCATCAAAGTGCTCCTGAGGAAATGATGTATCAACTGAGATCATGAGATGAGTAGGAGTTAATTAGATGAGGGTGAAGAGAGAATTTCTAGAGAGAGGGACTAGCATGTGAAAAGCACTGCTACTTAAGAGATTCCGCCTGTTTCCCTGCACATTATTACTCTACTAATAATGTGTTCTGGCCATCAGTCCATCTCTTAAAATCTGCCTCAAACACAGTCCCTCCAAAATATCTTCTACAACAGGATGCTCTGTGCTTCCACTGCTTCTTGCACTTGCTTTGAATATAGCTATTATACATAATTTTAGAATTCCCTCTCTGACTGTCTGTCTCCTTTAAGTACATGATCGTTAGCTCCCTTTGGACAAGGAACATGTGTCAACCATTGTTATGTACTAGATTGACTAGCAAAACGCCTTTTTGGGCAAAACTTAAAAAATACGTTCCTTGAACATTATTTCGTTAAAACCATGAATAGGCAGATAGATGGAGGAATGGATGGCTGGTTGATGGGCTAGACTTAGTAAATTGACTAATACCACCACCACTGCCATGATCCAGAACTGGGTCAGGCTCACAACTGGGAGTCAGTGACATCTGGATGAACAAGTGAGTGAATGCTTACCTGGAAACAGAACGCAGGAGGTTCAGGGACCTCCATCCCTTTTTGGGCTACCTCTATACAGATCCCAGGTTGAGACTGCCTCCTTTTGCAGCTTCTGTGTCTTTTTTTTTTTCTTAATTTTTAAGAGATTAGGTCTCACTATGTTGCCCAGGGTTGTCTCAAACCTGTGGATTCAAGTGATCCCCAGCCCCAGTCACTTCTTTTTTTCAGAGACTAGGTCTTGCTATTTTGCCCAGGGTGGCCTCAAACCCACGGACTCAAGTGATTGCTAGCCTCAGTCTCCTAAATATCTGGGATTACAGGAACGCACCACCGTACCCAGCTTATTCTGTGTCTTTTCTAAGCACACTTTTCAGCCCCAGACCAGAGATGAATCATGAGCTATAAGCTACAGAGGAGAAGAGCCGAGGGCAGCTGCCAGGGCAGTGTGATAAGCATCAGAGTCTGACAGGTGAGCGGCTTGTAGGTAAAGTGCTGAGTCAGAGGGGGATCAAATTCTGCTGTCACACTGGTTGCCTCAGCTGCTGACTCAGCAGGCCAAATGTCCAGGTAATTCAAGCTTGCTTTCTCTGAAGTGCTAGACTGATTCAGAGAGATAGAAAGCATGGCTATGGGGTTCATGGCTGAATCTTGGGAGGGTGAGAATCTCAAAGACTATAATGTCAAGTGTGTTGAGAACAAGCACTGGGTGTCCCTATCCCATATAGAGAAACAAATGGGTGGCCAGGTGTAAAGAGCTGGATGTAGGGCTGTGAGAAAGGATAAGCAAGAGAGGTTAACACAGATTGTGGGCTATTAGAAGCATGGCTGGTAGCAACTTTAAGGTAAATTACTAGGCTTTTTATAGGGTTTAGGCAAGGGGGGGAAAAGGCGGCTAAGAGAATGTTTATGACTAATTAACTAGGAAAGACTAATAGCTAAGTTAATAAAATTTGGGTAAAACATTAGTTTTTGTGAGATAATGGTAGGCAGGGGATTTACCCATGTATTGTTTGTAACTTTTAAGGAATGTTTTTAAGGTAAATATTGAGGGAATGGAGAAGTTGCTCTTGCTCTCCAGATATTTGTTTTGCTAGTTTTGACTTTAGTGTTTTGAAGCCAGATAATATAGAAAAATGAAGTGTTTTTAATTTCACAGTCATGAGTTCTGTCCAGTCTCAGATGGCAGCCTGACAGCCAGGGACTGTCTTATGATACTTATAGATCTGGAGGTGGCTTGAGGGCAGGAGGGGAGCTGGTGGGAGAGGAAAGGTCCTGGAGTGGGTTCATGCATTGCCTCTGTGACTATTGTGATGTATGAACACCCACTTCCTCTCCTACCCTCCAACCCCCCCCTCCCCATGAAGTGGGGTTAGAGCACAGTGGAGCCTTCCTGTACTGGAGAGTTAGTTACACTTGAGATCCTGGTCACTGTCTAACTCTCAGGTCCTCCACCTTTGGAAAAAAAGTGACCATCTCGAAGAGTCTATCTGGCCCCAACATCTTAAGAATTTCATCAAATATATATTCTCTCAAGCATGGCTTAGTCCTTTTCACTCTTCATTTTCTCAAGTGGGTTCTGGAGGGATCACGGAATTTGGACATCCACCTGGATGGGATTTGGGGCTTCCTTCTCACTGCCCACTGAGAAGAGCCACAGGAGCAGAGATGCTCTCGTGCTTCTGACTTCCATGGACAGCAGCTCCTTTGATAACACAGGTGACATACAAGAACACTGCTCCTGCACCCTCCCCTAGCATCCCCCTACAACAGAGACATGTATTTGTAATGACAAATTCCAGGGGATGGAATGGCTCAACTATGAAGTCAGACTGGGCCAGAAAGGATCTTCCTCATCAAGTTCAACAGTTGGATCTTGGGTGTCTATATTACTTCTGGGGTTCAAGGTCGAGTGACTGATCAAGATCACTTGATCACAAGATCACTTCTGTGGGACAGAAGGAAGAGGCCTACAAGTAATGGTCATTTTTGAAAAAGCTGCCTCACAGGGTGCCATCGAGGTTAAACAGGGTCATGCTGGTAAGATGCCCAGCACGGGAGAGATGCCAGATAAACAGGGCCCCTCGTGCAACTGCTTACAGACTCATTATCATGTTGAACATGGATTTTGGAATCAGTAAAAGCTGACTTGGAATCCTGACTTTGCTATCTAGTAAGTGTATTTCTGAATGTATCTGCTGATGTCTTTGTGCCTCAGACCTACAGTCTGTGAAGTGGGCTTGCTGATTTTTGTTCCAAAAGTCTAAAATAAAGGGACATTTGCAGCACTTACTGAAGCTAGGGAATAGTGGCCATGATTAACAGAACAATGACAGTAGAATCACTTCTAGTGACTCACCTCACAGCCTTTGACACAGTGGATGAGTGAAGGGTGAGGGTACCACTTGAGACCAGCCGTGCAGACAACTCTCTGCAGAAAGAAAAGAGAGGTTAATAGGTTTAGGGATGAGATGGAGCCATCTCTTTGCTGGACCACATCCAGCCACCCCACCTCTTCTTGGAGCTTCCAAATCCTCATCCTGGCATTTTCATGGAGGATCTTCCCAGGTACTTGCAATACTAGGAAGCATAAGATTAAAATAACATTTGTGTCCACTGTAGGTGTCATTATTCCATCTTTTCCAGCAGGAATTAGGGTTGAAGCAAAGCTGAAATGGGGGATGGAGATATGATCAAAGAGGCCCTTCTTAGTTGACCCAAGGAGTTGGGGATGAGGTGGGAGGAAAGAAGGACACTGTGTATATGCACATGTTTCTATTCATGTTCATGTGTCACATGCATGCCCATGTGTCACATGCATGTTCATGTGTCACACTGCCGTGTATACTGCAAGAACACACTATGCCTTACATTCCAGCATGTGTGTGCTGTGAACACCTGTATGACATAAGTGTGTTTGTGTACAATGCATGCGATACAGGCATGTGTGTTTTGTGTGTGTTGTGTGTGCATGGCTACTACAGGAAGATGGGAAAATGGTCTCCCAAAGCCTGCATCGAGGACCACTCTCATCAGCATTATTGTGAACACATTCAAAAGGTAGACTCTGACGCTGCCTTTGATCAGCTGATGAATCCAAATCTTTGAGGCCAGAACCTGGAACTCTTATTTTAACTACAAGCCTCCCAGATGATTCTGATACACACCACAGTTTAAGAACAGTGGGCTGAGGATGAACAGACTATGCAAAAACACTTCCTGCCTACTCTTACTACCAAAATTTTGACTCTTACTAGTCAAAAATGGCCTATTCTTTCTTATGTCCATGGCTTTGATCGCACTGTTCTCCTTCACTGAAATAAAGGCTTTCCCATCATTTCAACTGAGGAATCTCTGGTTATCTTCCAAATTTCTGCTTGACTTACTTTCTCTGTGGTGTTTTTCCTAACCCTTTACGTAGAGCTTACAGGTGTAGTTTTCTACAGCAACCTTTCATGATGATTACATGTGGGGATAATGACATCCGCGATGTACTGTGGTGCCTTTAAGGTGCTAAATATTATATGCATCATCCTATTTATTTCTCACCATACTACAGCAAGGTGTGTATTAACCCTGTGTCACAGGGAGAGGAATTTCCCAAGTTCCACAGCTGATAAGCAGGGAAGGGAGGATTGGAAGTTAGGCAACTGTTCTGGAGATGATTTAAGGTAGTGCATCACACAGAATTCAATATAATGATAATACTTAAGGTAAGTTAAAAAAAAAACAGATACAACTCAGAAGCTCTTCAGAAAAGGGGATGACATAACACTATTAGAAGCCCCCTGCTCTGTCATGCTTTAGATGCTTTACTTTTCATTCCAGATAATAAAGATGTCTTTAACAACAATAAAAATAACCTGGAGGCAAATACTTAGATTTGCAAGGAGGGGTAATTGTGTCAGGGATCAACCACAGAAGTCTATATGATCAGGGCTTGTTCTTCTGGCTGACTGCCAGTTGATTAATTTTAATTAACAAATGAGCAATCACATGGACTAGCATGTGAAAAGTCCATGTGACCAGCCCTTTCTCTCCCTGGGCAGATTTATATGAGAGCCAAATTATAATTAGATTTCTTCATAAGCTTGGGACAAAGGGAATCATGTGACTCCAAACTCTGGCCAAGATTGGTTTAAATGCCTTTATTTTCTACTCTGTAGCATAGCTAGTTGAATCTTGGATCTTCCATTCCTTGAATGGTACCTAACATGTGGAAAACACCCAGTAAATGTTCGTGTTAGAAATGAATGAGTTCCATTGAAAAGAGGAATAATTATCCCAGTGAGCAACATTTTCTTTAGTGGTCTTCTAAAACATCAGAAGCACTCTCACAATGACTGCCTATCTCTAGTTTAGACTATTAATTTAATAGAAAGAACTGGATTTTGGATAAACTTAACAATAGCCTACCAGTCCTGCAATGTGAGATCTAACTACTCCCCTAATTCCTCCTCCTCCTCCGGTCTGCTTTCTCCCAATATAGACACTCAAGGTGATATACAGGATAGACCTTAGATAATGAGATTCTGAGATGTGGTTGTAATTCTGACTTGCCACTACATTGTAAATTTCCACTCTAAGGTCAAGTTGTCCACCTGTGAAATGGGCTCAGAAAATGTCATATGCTTGTCATGATGATGCATGGAGACATGTAATGTCTCAATATCATGAGATATGAAATGGCTCATCAAGGACCTGGTTTTTGAGGGCCCTGGGCAAATATCAGGGTCTTAGACACTGTGTCTTCCACCAAGATCAGGTATGAAACACTGAATACAAATACATGTTGACCAAATCATGGATAGAACAAGCTCCAGTGTTTCTTCCATCCAGCTTTGCTACTTTCATGCTCTCTACTTCCAAATCGTAGGGTCAAAAAAGGAGAGAGAATCACCTGCCTATATTCTCTGGAAAACTTTAGTCATCACTGGGTCTGAGAGTCTGTTCTCAGGTAAAATTTCAGGGATACTGGAGGGGCATTTGGTAATGGCTCAAGAGGTAGAAAACAGCAAGGTTAGGATCCACTAGGGATTTAATACCCATCCCTCCCCCTATTTATTTGAGAGCTAATTTAATCCATGTGGAGGAGTGACTTGGTGTGGTTGTACAAGTTTCTGTCAGCTGAGGTTTACCTGACGTGAGTTCAGAAAAAGGACTTTTATACTATCTGCATGAGCCTATTTATCTTTCCAAGGCTTTTGGATTTTCCACTATTCCTCAGGGTTGCACGCCCCACCTGTCTCACTACAGGGCCCCTCTGTATGTGGGGAGGACTGGAAAAGGGGATAGGCAGCAAGAACTGAAGGAAAGACTAGGCTGTTTACACCACAAGCTGGGAGATCCCAGATGGTGCCCCTCAAATGTCAGGCTTATTCCTTTTGATGCCAGTGAGACTTTTAACATCATGAGAGCCTTCCAGATTAAGTTTTATAAGGTACCTTTCATTTCCTAACTTCATGTATAGGAAGAATAGACTGCCTTTCTTCCTGACTGCAATGACATCAGCATCAATTACCACCACTACCACCACTACCCTATCATCTTCACCATTGGTTCCATTACCACCACCATCACCATCAATAGCATCAACACCATCATCTTCATCTTCACCATTGCCACCATTTTCTTCATGAATGCAACCATAGCTTCCACTACCACCACCAATACCACCAGCAGTACAAACACCATCTTCCTTACCATCTTCATCAGTAATACCAATACTACAATTTTCACTTCTACCACCACCACTATTATCATCAACACCACAGCCACCACCACTTCCACTGCTGTCATCACCTCCGGCAGTCCCATCAGCATCAATTCTACCACTACCACTATCATCTTAAACATGACTAGTATGAACAGTCACCACCACTACTCTCATGATCTTCATCATTACTAGCACCCATCATCATGATCATCCTATCAACCAAAAAATCTGTTAGTCAAATATGATCCAAGCTCCATGCTCAGAGTTTTTATTTCATGCAATTCTTACCATAACTATGAAATGGGATCCTGCATATATGGGATATAGAAATACCAAACAAATGGCCAGATAAGGCCAAATGAACAACAAATTCCAGAATGCTGACTACAGAACTGATGCTACCAGAGGGGGAGGGATAGAGAAGGCAAGACAATAAAGAGGGGAGAGAGAGCAATGGACTATGAGGATAGACTATGGGAGCTTTGGAAGTGAGTGTGGTGTACTAGGAACAGCTGATGGGAGAGAGCCTCTACCTGTAAAACAGGAATAATGATAAATACTAGTGATGCAGGAAGGAAGGAGGAGGAAGGGAAAAAAGTGTTGGGGGGGAGAGAGATAGAGGTATAGAGAGAGATAGAGGGATAGAGACAGAGAGAAGGGGGAGACTATTTTTGATTCTGTTTCATGTAAGAAGAAACTGAGGCACCGAGAACTTGAACAACTTGTTCTGAATCATATAAGTAGGCAAAGGCAGTCAGGAATAACCCCTTATCTGTCTGATTTAAGGGGTTATTTTATACTGATTTACACTTTGAATATTAGACCCTGTTCAAATTCCCCTGAAGCTGATGTATAAAATAGTTAACTCTGTTGACTGAAAGTTCAAGGTAGAGGAAGGTGGAGATACTTTGACACAAACACAGCAGGGACAGAGTGTCTAAAAGATAAACTTATCAGGAGCCAGGTCCAGAAAGGGTGAGAAAGTATCTTAGAAGAAACTCCTGAGACCCGGATGTGATGGCACTTACCAGTATATGCCTGTGAAGCCACCAGCAGACACTTGCCCTGTACTATTGTCACTGTGCATGCAGTGGAGGCTGCAAAGGTAGCCAAAGCAAACCTGCACCTTCCAGTAACTGAGGCTCTTCAGTTCCTCGTAAGCCAGTGAATCCTATTCCTGAGATCTCATCTTCTCCCCTGGAAAAGTGGAAACTAATTCCCCACCTCATAGGGATGTATGTGGTGCATGTCTGGGGTGTGGTATCTGTGTATGTGAGATGTATATGTGTATGGTATGTGTATCCATATGTGAATTGGAGTGGGTCGGGATGGGGGTGGGGATTACAAAGGAAGTATGCAAACTGCCTGACCCAGTGTGGCCTTCATGGTAGGCAGTCATTCAATGTCAGTTGTCACCTCTCACCTTCTTAACCAAGAGACAAAGGTGACAAGAGCAGAGCCTTGCACCCAGCCAGCCTTCAGCCCTGCACTGGACCTTGGAGGCACCCCCTAAGTGAGGCGCTGCCCCAGCCCACTGGGGCCTCGCCATGGCTGCACCAGCAGTTCAAATCTGTAGCTCTCACCATACCAGGGGTAAGGGTGCAGCACAGGCCAGCTTTTCCGCCTTATTCCTGGAAATCATCAATCTCTGCCCTTCGTCCTCCTCCCCTTTTCTACCACATTTTTTTCCTCCTGGATAATGAGGCCTCCGGAGACCAGTGGAGGGCTGAACCTCGTTACGGCTCTCTCGGTAGGCCGGCATCAATAAAGGCCGCTGCCCAGGGTACTGGGTGGGGGCTGGGGTGGGCAGGATGCGGGTGGGCGACTGGGGAGGGGGGCCTTGCTTTCAAATCCCTGGATTTATTTCACAGTGAATTATAACTGAACTCTTTAGTGCCCGGGGCTCACAGAGTGAAGGGTGGGAATTCACTCGGGGCTAGAGAAATGGCCTGAGTGGAAGTTGGATGAGAGTGACCCAGTGTGGGTCCCAGGCACAGGAGTGAGGGGGTCTCCTGTGTCTCTCTGACAGGAAGGTGACCCCTGGCCTTGCATATGCGGGAGCTGGGGGAGGGTCAAGGCAGGGAGGCTGCAGCTCCTTCCCGGGTGATTCTAGCCTCGTGCCTCTCTCTGTTGCTCAGTTTCGCCATCTGTACAATGGGGCGTGATTGTACTTGTGCGTCATCTCCACGGTCCTGAGGTGCTGATGTGTGGGCTCTTGAGTGTATAGTCTGCATGGCCCAGGGCACTGGGCAAGAAGCTATCACTGGATTAGGAAAGGGGACAGGCTTACTGGGTAGAAGAATCCAGGAAAGAGAAGAGCAAAGGAGATGAGGCTGTCTTGTGGTTCCTGGGTGTCAGAGACAGAGACACAAGGTGGTGGTAGAGGGAAAGAGGGTAGGCAAGATGATGGAGGAATCAGGAGAGTGGAGAGAGAGGTGGTGAGGAGCAGGAGAAAGGAAATGAAGTTGGAGATAGAAGAGACCAGTGGAAGAGAACGGTGGGGGGAGAAACTAGGGCGCAAGGCGACCGGAGGCAGGCAGCTCCCCGTCAGGTCCACACGAGGAGTGCTGACTCAGCCTCACAGGGGTGCCTGGGTTCCTTTGAGAAACAGTACACCTGTATCAGGTTCTGCCCAGCAATCAAGTACCATATGTAGCAGGCAGGCAGACAGCAGCTCCAGAAGCTCTCCAAGTCTGCAGGGACCCCCAGCAGCCCAGAGAGAAAGGCTGATGGGTAACGATAGAACTGACCCTCCAGTGCAAACACCTGCCTCTTCTCTCACTGTCTACAGGTAAGCAGGCAAATCCCAGAGCCAGATGTGAACCTGGCACCCAAGCTGCCCTGGAGGACAAGAGTGGGGCCCCCTAGTCACCCTGGGAATGATGGGTGACCCCCAGAATGATGCTGCCTACAGGGAAGCAGGACCTATAAGGACCTTGATTAGGGCCAAGCCTGGGTAGCACCACACAGGCCTCTCTCAGCCACACTACGCTCCCTGCTCTTGGGACTCACGAGCACAAAACAGAAAGTGCCCCCCACGACCCCACACACAACGTCCTGAGGTTTCAATGCAATCCTGGCACTGAGAGCACACACACGCTCAGGTCCCTATCTAAATAGCACTTGCCACTAACAAGTAAAGAAAGTATGAGGAAGGTACCCGAAGCCAAAACCGTATACAGAGAGACCAAGAGCACACCAGTTCTCTGTGTCTGTACTTCCCAGTCAGGCAAGAGTGGGCTGGTGACCTGACTGCGCTCTCTCCAAAGAAGCTTGAGTCTCTGTTTCCCCAGTTTTAAACTGGGATAGCAGTTCTCTTACACTTAGGATGTCATCAGGATTCGGTGGGATAGTATAAATGATCTTTAGTACCGGAGCTGAAAGATGGAAGCAATGAGAGGTGTGAGGGCTGGAGAAAACATGGTGGACGATTCCCCCACAGGGCAGATGTGACCACGAGGTGATTTAAGGGGCTGATGTGGAACCAGGGCCTGGAACAAGGTCACAGTCACGTCTCTCCTTGTGGCTTAGGTGGGTTGCCCCAATTACTCACCTCCACCCGGGTGGGGTTCAGCCAGTGGGGGATGTCGCGGACGGTCACGTTCACTGGCAGGATGATGGACTCGCTGTTGTGGTCCAGGCACGAGGTGGCACACTCCGACCCTATGGGGAAGCAGAGCAGGAGGGGGCGCTGGTTTCCTGACTCTCAGGCTGCTCCCCTATAGTCAGGCCCCGCTTCTCCCTGCTCCCCAGGGGACCGGGTTGTTCATTTTCCCGGGCCGAGGGAAGGCGTGTACTCCCAGGCAGGACGACGTCTGATGTCCCTGACTCAGTTTTCTTGCTGCCAATCCAGCTGGCACTCACTGCCCTGCTCATATGCTCTGAGTCCAGTTTGGTCACGCTCCTGCTCTGCTGGAAAACTGCTCTAAGGCTCCCCACATGCAGGACTAAGTCCAGGGCCTTTGCGGGGCACTTGTGGCCTCCCAGGGCCTGGTGCAGCTCATCTCCCGCTCGCCACCCTCACGTTTGGGTTGGCCCAACCACATGGCACCGCCTTTAGTTTTCCATGCGAGTCCCACATTCTGTGCTTCTGCCCCAGCTTAGCCAACCCCCGCCCTCGGTCATCCAACCTCCGCCAACCTGTCTTCAAGATGCCCACGGCGCTAGTCTCCATGTCTGCTGACATGGAACAGTCTCATCCAGGTTGGCCCTAGTCCTGGCGCCTCCTTTCCACCATTACAGAGCTGCTCTGGGAGGTCAGGGGTGAGGCTGACTCATCTCTGAACCCACCCGGGTGCCCAACATGCAGGAATTGCTTAGGGAACACCGACTGCCTGAACGCTGAGATCCATATACCCTGAATTCTCCTTGACAGGAGGAGACGTGTCATAGCCTCCCCCAGGCCTTTAGCCTGTTCTCACTCTTCCTCAACTAGTGTTTTTCTGACAAGTCTTCAGATCACAGCTCAAACACCATTTGCTTAGGGAAAACCTCCAGGCTTTCTAGCAGACCAGCTCTCCCCCCCGCCCCCCCCCCCAACTTCGGCATGTCATGTGATCACTTCCCACTGGTGTAGGGACTATTGGGTGACACCCAAGCTCTCTCGCTAGTTGGATAGTGAGCTCCATGAGGCCATTGCTTGGCCATGTCCCTGCTCCCTCTCTGGGGTCTGGCATGCTGCATGGCAGATGGTAGACGCTCCATAATCATGTGTGCAAAGAACAAGACAGTGACTGATGCCGAGTCAGCGAGTGAAGGAATGACTCAGCGAGGAAATGATACAAACAACGATCAGGCATCTTAAAAAGGAGGAAGTGGGTATGTAAATGCATGAGTGAATGGTGAATACTGAATAAGTGGATAAGAAGAGGGGAAAATAGGTCTGGAAATGAGCCAGTGAAGCCATGGATAACTAACAGGGACAGGGTTGGCACTATGGGGAGCTGACCTGGCCTGTCCAGGGGACCCATGGACACTGTCACCCATGGGTGTTTCCACCGCATGGGTGATGTATCACATAGGTAAGTCCACAGTTCAAGAACTTCAGGGTGAAGACAATTGACTTTCAGGCTATGGCTTGTCAAGCTGGAGAGAAGCTGACCCACTCATTCTCTGTCTGACTTCAGTTATTCCGCAGTGTCCTGTAAATCAGGTCTCCCCACAAGCCGTCCCTTGTGCTCATCTATATGGACAAAGACTTGACATATCAGACTCTGACTAGATGATCATGAAGGATGGTCATTCTATGAATGGATGCAAGTCTGCCTTTCAGCATGAAATGGTTAACTCCTTAAAAGAAGAATCTGATTCTATTAGTCATTCTAAAGTCCTCTACCTAGTGTGAGCATGTGTGTGTGAATAAACCCACATACATGGACATGCACACACTTACATATTCATACACAGTTCAGTTCCCAGGCTTCCTTTCTATGGCCACCTGGTGATCCACTTCAGTCTAGTGGATTTATGAGATCTGAAGAGGGTACAGGGGTGAATGGCCAGTCCACGATAATATATGGACAACCCTCTCACTTTAAACATGGGGACACTGAGTCCAGAAGTGGGGGAGACTATTCGAGCTGGTTGATGACAATGCCACTTCTTTCTCTGCAACCCCAGTCCTGTGACAGGTGTCATCAGCTTTCAGGGAGGAGAGCACAGAGTTGGTGCACAGAGGGCCTTGAATGAAAACCCACATCTCTCTGACACCTGGATCTAGTGAGGGATTCAGGGTGTAATCACACAGAGGGAAAGACAAAGAAGATTGCAGTGGCCTGGGACAGAGTCAGCAGAGGGACCAAGAAAGAGAAAAGAACCCGGAGAACGCAACAGGACCAAATGCAGAGAATGAGGAGGCTTAAGGAGGGAAAGTTTTCTGCAGAGTAGGGAAGCTCAGTGGTGTGTGTATCACGAGACTACCTCTAAGGGGATATTTATGAAATGTGGGTCGCGCAAGGCTGGCACGTTAAAATTTTTTGGAAAGGAGATGCCTCCTCTAAGAAATAGACAAAGGCTATCTTATCCTGAAAGGCAGAAAACATGGAAGAAATCAGGTCAACACCGGAGGCCACTGTTACCCACTGCATCTGAATTCCTCTCTGTCTCCCTCTGCTTTGCACCCATCCCCCACAGCAGCTTTGGCCTTCAGGACCAGGCGACTGTGTTGTGATATATGAGCCCTAATTGGCATCATTTCAAAGTGGTGATCTCATCAGGGCGGCCTCTCCTTGGCTCCACTGGGAGGGGCCCTGACGGTGACAGCCCCAGTTCGATCCCACTCTGGAGGGCTGCTCACACCACAGGAAACTCCGCAGGCTGCTTGAATAGGGGCCCGGTGCCCTGGGTGGTTCTAGAATGTTCCTTGCAGCTCCTAACACCCCCTCCCCACTCCCACTCTCCACACCTCATCCTTGCTTACGGGGTCTTTGTAGCTGTACTTTCCCCATGGAGGGGCACAGTCTGAGAAGTGCTAAGTGGGACCCTCTGGAGGCGGGGAGGGCAGGGAGCCTGGGAGTGGGGATGAACAACCTGCTCTCCCTTCTCACTGTCCTCTGCATTCGTGAGGCTATCACTCTTGATTCTCCTTCCTGTGTCCCCATCACCAACCACCTACCCTGAATTACTATGCTCTTGAAGGAAGTATCTGCATAGCAGTGGAAACAGGGTAGAGGGGAGGGGAGAGAAGTCCAGGTTTCAATACCATCCAGCCTTGCCTTGACCATGAAAAAAACTCAGCAGATATAGTATGGCTACTAACAGATCCTTCACCCACTTCTAGACTATTCTGAAGGTGAAGAGTGGGTCCATGCACAATGACTCACCTGTGCGTGGCTGAGACAGGTGAAGGCAATGAGTGTGCAAAGTGGTCATGCCACAAGCTCTGTGTGAACCACTGACCTTTGTGTTGGTGGTGTGTACATGTTAGTGTGGGTGGTGTATTTGTGTGTTACGTGGCTGATGTGTACGTGCTAGGCATGATGCTAGGTTTAATGTCTGTTTGAGTCCACGTTTGGTTATTAAACAATTGTCTTGGGTTTATTTATGCATATGTGAATATATCTCAATGTACCAGCGGAGATTGACATGCAGAGAGCCAGTTTCAAAGGCTTTTTAATAAAAGCTTAAATCACTAGATTGGAATATTTTTCCCAGAGCCACTCAACATTAAGTCATGAGTATGACTGGACATTCACTTGCTTTTTCTGACTGATCTGGGGGTAGGGAGTCCATCCCCAACATGTGTCTGGAGACACGCACACTCATGCAGGAAAAAGCCTTGGCCTGTCTACAGGGCAGCCGGGTCACTTGCTCTTGTCCCAGTTTCCTTGCTGATCTCTTCTAGGCTGCTCTTGTGAGATCTCACCTCTCTGCAGCTCTGCTGGTCCAGGTCTTTTGTAATGGAGGCTCTAAATGATCTTAAGGCATCTCCGAACCATGCAAGAAGAGAACCAGCTCGCACTAGGAGTTCTCTGGCCATGCAGGATCATGAGTTCTGGACTACAGGCAGGAGCCCTGAGGCCCACTCTGAGCTTAGGGGAGGAGTTTCTGTCCTGCGGGGCTGTGTTTCCTCTCCACAGGAGGTGGCCCAGGCCCACAGGCCTCCACTCTCCCACCACTGGCTCACACTGAGAGGATAACTCCCACTTTGCAGGGTGAAAAATAAGTTGGCTTCCATGGCCGCCAGTGAGTGTGTGCAGAGATAACCTTCTGCTCCAGACAATCCTGGTGATTGCCCCATAAATCACAATGACCATGAGAAAGGACATCCAATTCCCTGGGCTTTTCATCATGGTCAATTAGGGAATCAACCCAAGAAGTCGAAATCACTTCCTTCCACTGAGGTCAGCCTCCAGGCACCCCTAGTTCCCCAGAAGCCATGGATTCCATGACTGATGCATCTGTCTACAGGCTGGTATCCCCGCAAAGCCTCAGCATCAAGCCCATGTTGTCTCCCTTCACCGTGGTGCTTTGTGAGCTGGCCTGTCACCATGCAGTCTTTGAAAATGTTATGTATCTTCCTCTTGGAGGCAAGTGAGAAGCCAGGAAAAGAACTCGGTTTTGGCACCAGGAGAGGTCTCAGGTTTGGGGGTTAGGTTCTGTGATCCCTTCCATTTTCCCACCTGCTCAAGGTTGTTAAGCAGATAGCACAGAATGCTGGTAAAGATGCAAGCAGTATGCCCTAGTAGAATGGTTTGCAGTGTGCAAATCTGAAACTGGCTACTGGACAACTGTCCTTTCCCCTGATCCGATGCTGTGCTGTTTTATCCCCTTCCCTCTGTCTCATGGTTGCTTCTGTCCCAACAACCATCTCTTATGCAACAAGCTTTTGCAAATGCCCATGTAAGGTTCCCTTTTTCTGAACTCCTCTGTGTCCCTTGAGGCACTGGTCAGCTTTGCCGCACTTTGCTGTGACCACGTACAGCACCCACCATGCTTCTGTCTGCAGCCCTGCCCTGCATGCTCTCTCTGGAAGGACAGCGCCAACTCTCTCTCACCTTGATCTCCCTAGTGCCTCATGGGTGGAGGGGTCCCATGACCAGCCCCGATGAGTCCCTTCCTGCTGTTCCCCCTCAGGGGCCCATCATACCTATGGCATAGCCTTCAGGGCACTGCAGCTTGAGGTTGCTGTTGAGCTGGTCCGGGGCTGAGCACTGGCCTTGCATCTCCTGGCAGACATGGAAGGAGCCGCTCCAGGTGCCATCCTTCCGGCAGTGGATGATGTTGGTGCCACGTCCCTGAACACCACAGACAGACAGACATTCAGGGCCCAGACAGAGCCCAGGACCCAATAGGATAAGCTTTTCAGAATGAAGTAGGAAGTGGCTCCTCACCTCCCCAACAAATTCTTAATGATGATAGAAATTCAGTACCTCAGCAACGGAGGCGCTGACAGTATCTCCACTTTACTGATGGGGGATTTAAGTGCTCAGAGTAAGGAGACATTTGCTCAAAGCTTCCCAGAGAGTTAAGTCTCAGGTTTTCCATGTCTAAGCTCAAAGGTCTTGAGGCATTTCAATTTGAAGCAAATGTCTCTTTTAACTGAGCAGACAACTGATCACATGTACCCCAACTTGTAGAGTGGGGAAGAGCATGAGTCTGGTAGCTGTTTCTGCAGTAGTAGGTCTACACCAAAACTTGTTTCTGCTCAGCCAATGAGAAACATGGCTCTACCATCTGTAACTAAGTGACGCTGGACCCCAAGAAGCTTTTTCTTCCAAGGAATTTCTTTGTCTCCTCTCTCCTTCTGTCTTTCCTTTTGCCTCATCCTATCCCATCCCATTACAATCCATCACACCCTACTCTGTTCCAATAGATACTATCCTACCCAATCCTTCCCAAGTCACCCTGTTTCATCCCAACCCACCCCAACTCATCCTATCATATCCCACCCTGTCCTATCCTATCCCATCCCATCCTATCCCATTCATCCCATCCTACTCCACCCTACCCTGCCCTGTCCTATCCTGTCCCATCCATCCCATCCCATCCCATCCCATCCCATCCCATCCTGTCCCATTCCACCCCAGCAATTAACACTGCGAAGAGGATGATCCAGGATACTTCTACCTGGCCCCTCTTCACTGTTAGTAACAAAATGATTTTATATATTATGTTAAAATGTTTAATTGAAGTTACTTTGGTTTATAATAGTATCTAGGCATCAGGAGGATGGCATCATGTGTCTAGATCTGTACCTGCCACATTATAATCCCCATCTCAAGACTAATTTCCATCCATCACTGTACAATTCACTCTGTTGACCCATTTTACCTGGCCCAGTCCCCTTCTCTTCTGGATTTGGTTTGGTTTCATTTATTCCTTTGCCCCCTCAGCCTTTAGACACACACAGTTCTCATTCCTTTGCAAAGTGGGAGACAAAGGAAGTTTGTCCTTTTTCTGAGGCTCCAAAGATTCTAGTGGGACATCTAGCTTTGCAGAAACCTCAGAACTGCCCCTGAGTTCAAAGGTCATTTCTTAGTGCTTATTCTATGTCCAGTTGTATGGGATCCAAAATGAAAATGAGCCAGAAACTGTCCTAGTGAGGCTGATAAGGGGAAGGGGATAGGTGAATACCGAGTCACATCAGTGGACTTGGCTTAGTGTGTCGTGAGGGGACCATCCTGGAATGCTTCTTAGAGGAGGTGACATATGCAAAGGGTTTTCAAGGATGCATAGAATCACAGGCAGAAGAGAGATGAAGGGGTCTTCCTGAAGACCAAAGAGTGTGAGCTAAGAAAGAAGGGAGATAGATTGGGCAACACAGAGTCCTGGTGGCCCTAGTCCTCTTACTGGGGGACAGGTGAGGGAGGATGAGCCAACAAGGTAGATAAGGGAAGGAGCCTTCAAGGTCAGTTAGAGAGCAAGGGTTCAATACTTGGAAATGGAGACCCACAGGTGTTTTCTACAGAGGAGTCCATCTCTCTGAGAACCAGCAGTACAGTCTCTCCCTCAGTCAAGCTTAAAACCAGAGAAACTCTACAGGAAGCCAGAGGGGAGGCCTGGCTCCCCCTGTTCAACATCTACAGCATGGCTCCATGCCCTTCAGCTTCTGTTCAAATACTTGTGCCTGGTCTCTGGAGTCTTTGCAATCTTCAAGCAGCTTAATCCTCCAGCTCACTGCTTCCCAACAGCATCCCCAGTCTTAAATTTCAGTTTAAATTGCCTGTATCGTGCAGTTGTCACATGTTGCATTAGCACCATGCTCCAAGCTTCCTTCTGCCCCTGCCCACCAGACGGGTATCTGATGTGGCACTCGCCCACCTATCTTAGTGCCACTAGGTGCTGCAGTGCTAACTACCTCCGGGCCCCTGATGTGCACTGTCTCTTATTTTTATTCACTCCCCCAGAGATGTTGAGTTTCTCGAGGCCCAAGACAGTGCCCTACATGTTCCTGCATCTTCCGTACTGACTTCTGTTTTCTTAAGGCAAAAGACAGCAAGAATAGGTGATGACCTATGGAATGAATTTGTTTAACAAACTCGAAGATAAATGAATGGATATTTGAGGAAATAAGTGAGCAAATTAGTCAATGAAGAAATGAGTGAATGAGGAAATTAATGGAGACATGTGCAAAGAGGAAATGCATAATGTCTTCAAAAGGCTGGTTGGAGCAGAAGCTCTCCTGATTGAGAAAACAACTGCAGGAGACAGGATACAAAAGAGAAAGGGGAGCCCCTCTATGGGCCTCTCTTGGGTCAGTACAAGGAGGATGTGATTGCAGTGGTCACCTCTGTGGTCACGGGAAAGGGTAGCCCATCCTAAGCACACAGCTGCAGGACAACTTGTAGCGTCCACTTCCAGAGGTTGTGTGTAAGCTCAGGCAAATTCAGGGACAGTTTCACATGGCTTCAGAGAACTAGGACTCTCCCTCTTGGAGCCCCAGGCTCCAAGCCCCATGATTCGACTGGACCCTCGGGGGAGTAGGAAATTGACCCCAATTTCCTGGAGCCTTGGCCTGGCCTATGAAGCATTTGGCCTGCATCCCTTAAAGGGCTGCAGACCTCAGCACTATGTGGGCCAGAGCTGGCCAAGGAGCTTAGTCTATGGTGGGGAGCATATTTGCACTAACTGGAAGCTGCTTAGGGATTTCTAAGTTGGAGACTGTACCACAGAAGGTGGAAGGATAAAGGCATTGGTTTTGCTGCTTCCTGTCTCTCTCTCTGTGTCTGTCTCTTTCTCTCTCCTGCCTAAGTCTTCTGGCACCTTCTATTACTGACTAAATCTGCTAATCTATTACTGACAAAATACGGTGCCTCAAAGTGATCTAGACAGGTACAGGGCTGACCAAAACAAAAGTAAACAAAAACCAAGATGGCAGCCTCTGTGAAGATACCCCAGCCTTCCAAACAATGCATAATCACAGGCAGGCAATGCATAATACATAGTCACAGAGAGCCTTCCCCAGGGAGACTCAGATGACATCAGCAGTGCCCTCTCTTCGCATACACAGCCATTCCTTCTTGTTTAATGGCCACCTTGTCTCATCTGCCTACCTCTCCTGCTGTCACACCTCACTCTTGCTAGGGACTCTTTGGGGTCTCTCCAGAGTGCCAAGCCCTTTTGAGACTCAATCTCAGCGCAGACCCCCAAGAACCTCATTGTGAGTCTAGATGACCACTATCCTGAGACTGAGAACTGTAACTGCTCCAGAGACCAGTTTTTCTGAGCACCAGCAGGGGATCCACCGCTATATTTGTGTCCCGATGCAAAGCTGTGCAGGCTAAGGTGAAATCTCTCACAAGAGACTGATGCTCCCTTGGGACATGTTTGTCTCTGGTGCTTGGTCACCCATCCTCTGCAAAGTGGTGTGCTCTCTAGAACTCTCCTTAGCTATACAGACCCCTGAAGGGCTGAACACAGATAAGGATGAGGCTGTCAAATACTCATGTGTCAGGTGCTTTCTACACATTTAGAAATCCTTTTAATGACAGAGAGGAATGGCACTGAGGCCCCTCCTACAGTAATAGAAATGAAGGCTCAGCTAGGAATTGGAATGGCAAGTTTTCAGATGATGCTAGTATAAGAGGGTGAATTTAAGCCAAACTGCTTCGGTTCAAATCTCAGCTCTGCAGCTTCCCCAATGGGTGGGGTTGGGGCTTTCTTGAACTTGTCTATGCCAATGTCCTCAGCTGTGAATGAACACCAAGTCTAGTACCTAAGAGAATTATCATGACTGAGTCCTTTCACAGGGAACAGTTACTATCAGTCAAGACTTTAAGTGCTTCACTGAACTGGCTTTAGGGGAACTTGGGAGTCAATCCAATTGTCACCTCCATTTTAGAAATCATGGCAGCCAGGAAGAAGGGCAATGGGCCCCATTCATAGACAGCACTAGAACCAGAGCCAGCTCTCTGGTCTGTGAGTCGTTGCGCCCTTCCAATGGAGGGCAGAGGAGAAGAGGGAGATGTAGACTTTTAGTGGAAAGGGAAATAGAGCAAGTAATGGCACAGAAAAATATGGTATAATCAGAGCAAGTTAAGAGCAGACAGTGTAGTTAGTGCCTGGTACAAATATTAAGTGTAAGAAGCAGCTGCCCTCATTACAGGCATCTCAGTTCCATCACTTTTTCTCTGGATAAAGCGGGGAAAGTTACTTTGACTCACTGACCCTCAGCTTCCTTGTCCATAAAATGGAACAGCAGGGCCAGACGCAGTGGATTATGTGAGATGATGTGGGGGAAGGACAGAATCCAGAGACTGGCATGTAGGAAATTCTTTCTCAACAGCCTCAGTGGCTATTCATTGCCTCTGTTCTCAGTCAGCAACCATTGTCTCCCTCCATGTCAGGGTGACATGTAGCTCCAGGAGGAAGCAGAGGCAGAGAAAGTGGGTTGTGCAGTGACAGACATAAGGAGTTGTGAGTCATGAAACAAGAAAGGTCTTAACGATCCAACTCTGCTGGCACCTTGCTATGTGACTTGGGGTAAGTGCCTTTCCCTCTCTGGATTCTGGTTCTCCCAGATATAAAATAAGCAGGTTATTGTGAGAGAACTCTGAGTTCCTTGCCAGTTCTAATGTCATAAGGATTGATCGTGTTTCTGACTTTTTCTAGGAAGCCCTGGTGAACATGTGGCAACTCTCAAACTAAGAGAGACTAGGAGAGCTATGTTGTCCACAAAAAGACCTGTGAGGATGGAGCCAAAAGGCATGCTGTGAGAGGCAGAAAGACTTTCCAGCCGTTCTCTGTGAGTCTTGCAGTCAACTGGGGGCCTTACTGATTCTTCTCCCACCTTTCTTCTCTGGCTCCTGCTGGTTGTTCAAACCTACATTAATGACACCACTTCTCCAAAGAACAGCCTCTTCCTCTCTGATGGCAGCCACTGTGCTGGCATCTCCTTAGACCCTGCCCACTCCCCAGATCACCTCCACCGTGCTTCTCGGGATGAGCTATGTTTCAGTGATAGCTGAATAGCTATCACTGATAGCTTGGATAGCTCAGGAGTATCTGAACTAGATTAAATGCTGAGATGAGTAGACCCTCTTCCCAGTGCTTGGAGATGGAGCCCCTTCCTTAGTGACTAGTCTGTCCTGGAAATGTCTGGAGGCGGGGGAAGCTCAGTGCTCTGGAGTCACTCACCTCTGCTTACAAACTCAAACCTATGGGTAAGACCTCAGCCTCCCAAGCCTCTGTGCCTCATCTGTAAAATGGGCACACTGCTTTCTTTTTCAAAGATTCCTGGTGAGCTGTCGAATGAGAGAATGTCTGTGCTACCAGTTTACCATCTAGGAAATGCTTTAAAAGAAAACAAGTGCTTTTGTTTTGTTTTTTAAGTTTCTCTCCTTGCTTTGCAGGATAACAGCCCTGAAGTTGCTAGAGATGAACTGCCTGGTCTGGGAACTGCTATGCAAGTGCAGCTGCATATATTTCCAATGAAACTGTTTAAAAATGGAACTACTGAAACCTAAGTAAAAAGTGCTATCAAGGTTTTCATTCACTCTTGCCATGCTTCCCGTGCTCTTTTGCCACACGAGGCTGGTGGCCACTCTTCTGCACAGCACAGAGACAAGCACTTACCTCTTAGCAGAAAAAAACTGTGCTGCTCACTTAGTTTGAGTGAGCAGAACAGGTCTAGAGATCTTATATTCTATAGGTGTACTTGAGCAAGAAATCAGGCTTCCCTATGATGTATGCTGGCTTCCCCATTCTACATCCTGATCCTATCCATGATGGGTGAAACCATCTCTGATAGAATGGGGTTAACTGCCAGCAGAGGGCTTTCAGGCCATTGCCTTTGATTGTAAGTGCTACAGAAGCCCACAAGGAATAGGAGGGACTCTGTCCATTAGAAGTGACTTAAAGGTAAATGGATTCATTTGTGCCTTCCACGGCAGGGCTGTCATGAGTGGTGGCACAGTTCGTGCACTGCACAAGTTCAGAGGGGACTCATACATATTTCACTTTTGTTATCGCTTTTCATCCTCATGAGGAAACTATGTGCTAAACAGCACTGCTTCCCCCTGTTTTATAACTGAGAAAACAGAAGCTGAAAGAGTTAAAATATCTACTCAAACCCTTCAGCTAGTAAGAGGTGGAGCCAAGATTCAAACTCAGAGTTCAGAATCCAGCCTTGTACTGGGCTCCCCCCAAAAAATGAATGAAGTGGATGTTTTATTTGTTCATTTGCTCTTCATGTCAGTGAGAGGGAGAAAGTGCATCTCCCCTTCAATAGCCCCTGTCCTCTTCTGCCAGGATGTGAACTTATTTGGAAAGCAAAGACTTCCCGCTCCACACATGCTGCTTGATTCAAGATGATCTGGGCCATGCGTTTTTGCTGTGTTTCCAGGCAGCTAGAGGGAATCTGAGGTGAATACTAGATTTGGCTCTCAGGCCCCTGGTCTGAGGGTAGAGGAAATTCATTTTCAGTACAAACTAGAAACGCCAATTGTATTAGGAGCCCATTTGGCATTCATTCCCCCATTCTTTGAGCTGACAAGCAATACCCTGCTCCTTTGCGTCTAGCCACGGCACTCGTTGCCAAACAGAACTGCTTGAGTCGTCTGATAAATTTACATTTTCCTCTCCTTTAAATACAAACTGGCCATGAAAGGTACTTGGCAGGCCGCAGCCAGACTGGGTTTCAGTTCGATAACATGACCACAGCCAGGATATTATTTGGCTCAGAAGTTCGGGTAACTGTTAGCAACAGTTTTCTGCAAGGGAATGAGAATGAAGCTGATCAGCCCATGTGAGGCCACGGTGATCGCTGGCCTCTGCATGTTCTTGCACTGATGTCTGCTTCCCTGGCAGTAAAGGGTGGGGGGTGACTTGGGCACATGGACTTCCAAATGTGTGCCACTATCAAGAATTTCAGGTGGTGCCTCCTGGACATACTCTGCCCACCTTTGGGGAACCTGGGCTTGGATTCTGGCTCAGCTGATACCAGGTGTATCACTTTGAGTGGTAGAGTAAACTCTGAGTCTCAGTTTTCCCATCTGGAAAACGAAGGGGTTGCAAGGAATGTTCACTGCAATTCTTTTCATATACTAGATATACTAGCATTTCCTGAGCACCTACTATGTGCCTGGAGCTGTCTCAAGTGCTGAAAATAGGGCTGATGAAAGAATCTCATGGCTTAGTGGCAGATAGAAAATGAATTACAAAACAGTGTGACCAGTGCTATGAAGGGGTGTCCCAGGGAGGAACACTGGTCCCCACCATGGCAATAGCATTAAGAATGAATTCCCAGAGGAGAGGGAACGTGGGCTGACTTTCGAAGGATGACTGGGGATGAGGACACAGGAAAAGGTGAGGGAGCTGATGAAGGTAGAAATGCAGAGGTCAGAGGGGCAACCAGTCTGGGCAATCGGGGGCAACAGGGCAATCAGGCAATCAGGGGCAATCAGGGGTAACAGGGAAGAGGGCTGGAATGCCACCCTGAAGAGTTGGGATCTTGTCTTAAGGGAATCGGTGTCACTGCTTCACCAAGGATCATAAGAAGAATCATCATGACCAGATTTACGCTTGAAGCAAATCACTTTGAGATGTGACTATTTTGGAGAGCAGTGAGGGAGTAAAAGCAGGACAATGATCAAGAGACTGTAGGGTGGCCCAAGAAAGACCTGTCAGGTGGCCCAAGTTAGGGGGGTGGACTGGGATCAGAAAAGGTGTCTTGGATAGTAGGACCTGGAAATCGTCTGCATGGGGAAAGCAACTGAGAGAGGAGTTGCTGTGGGCCTTCGGCAATATCTGGCACCTCGCAGTCACCGGTCAGGATTAATGAGGACCATTTGGAGGTGACCCCTGCACTGAGGCAAGCTGGCTGGACTTTGCCTCCTCTGGATGAAGACTTCTGCACCCCATGAAGCATGGGGCTTGGGGAACCAACAACAAATGGCAGTTTTGTCAAGATGGAGCTCTCTGTGGGCTTGAGGTTTCTTTGGAGCAGCTGGTCTCTCATATCCCCTACCACTCTTGAGCCCCTGCCCATTAGCATGGGTACCAGGGTATGTGGAAGGGTTAAGGGAAGTTCATACTCAGAACTCCCTCACCAGAGACAGGCAGACACATCAAACTTTCTCTCAATCACATGTTGGTTGAGTGAAAACTCAACTATATTCATAGAATGCCTTCAACAGCAGCAAGCAAGAGATTCAAACTGACTCTGTTACCTGTGGGTTGAAACAAGCTTTTCATGTCCCTTCTCTCCTCCCTTCCCTCTGTTCTCCTTTCTACTAGAGTGTTTGCAGAACTGCAGGTCTAGTCAAAAGGCAGGTTCCTTTCTTTTGAAACTCAAGGAGCCACTGGATGTCTAGAGATCATGGCAGCTCGTTGATTTTAAATCCTTCAGGCTCCAGCATGTGTGGTAGTGGAGGCTGAGAGTTGGCAAAAGAGCCCTAGTCACTCTTCTTACAGTAACTCAACTTGGATCAGGTTCCACCCTTGGGATTCCATACATGATACATGATTTCCTTTGGAAGGATTCCATTGATAACTTTTCATTTTTTTCTTTTCTTTTTCTTTTTTTTTTACACTAAGAATCTCTGAGCAAACGAACTGTAATAACATAGGAGCTGGGGATGAGGGTCCGAGATCACAAAGGAAGATAGTCAGGACCCAGTTTCTTAACTTCTACATGGGTAACAATGCCGTCGCACAATGCCAGCCTCAGCAGAGTCGCCCAGAGGAAGTGTTCTTAAAATACAGGCTGGTCTTTGGTAGGCAGAGGGACCCAGATATTGGCCTCATTGGGAGTAAGACTTACCTGGGCAGCATCGCCATCTTCACACTTGATCCTGCACTCACTATTGAACTGGAAGCCATGAGTGCACTGGTAGAGTCCATGGAATTTCGGGGGAGGTGGGTCACATGTCACAGGAACACATGCAGCCTCCTGCCAGCTGCCATCCTGGGTACATTGGGTCTTGAAGGCCCGTCTTCAAGGAAGAGAGAGAAGCAGAGACTTCAAGGACCAGATGGCGACACCCAAGTCCCACCCCCACCCTCTCCCCCCAATTCAAGTTCCTCTTAAGGCCGTTGACCTCTCCCTTCCCTTTGCCACTCTTTCAATTTCACTTGTCTTATTTCTAGATTCATCCCTACATGCTTGATTGAATGGGGGCATGACCTGGGGCTAAGGAAAACGTGTTCATAGAACACCTTCAGCAGCAGCAAGCAAATGCCTTAAACCATCTCTCAGTAACTTGTGGGTTGAAATAGAAGTCAAGTTCTGCATGTCCTCTATCCCCTCACTCCCTTCCAGAGTGTTCTGGCCTGATGATGACATGAACACCCACTACTGAACAATCACTATGTGCACTTTGCCAGTACTTTAAAACACATCCATCTTTATTCTTCCCCAAGTCCTATCTGGTTACATATTATTATCATCCCCATCTTACTGCTGAAAAGCCAAGGCCCAGTAAAGTGTTGTCACTTACCTGAGGTCACGCAGCCATAGGAAGTTATTAACCATGACCTTCTCGATTCCCACAGAACAGAATGGGATCACCAGTGAGCACTGCGTCCAGCAAAGAAAATGAGCACTTCCTGCTAAACCTCAGCCAGATCTGGCTCTCCTACCCCCCACCTCCTGTGAGTTTGTAGCCCCACTTACTTCTTGGATTTCCGAGAGGAGCTGGGCACATGGTATCCGGGTTTGCACTTGTACTTGCAGAAAGAACCCACTTTGTGCTTGTTCTCCCGACACCGGGCAGTCTGGAGGTCTGCGTTGGGCACCGGGGGTGGAGCGAGGCACATGAGCTCACACAGGGCCTCCGGGAAGGACCATAGCCCATCCTCCATGCAGGTCAGGAGGCTGTTGTTGCCTGGAAGACACAGTCAGTCAGGGTGAGCAAAGAGGGAGGGTCTCCAAGAGCTGAGTTCATTCATTGACTGCTTGGTGAACTGGAGTCCACTCGAAAACCAGGGGTCTTTCTCTTGCAAGTTTAGACTCTTCCACTTGCAACTGTGGAGCTACCAAGGAGGCAGAGAGTGGCCAGGGAGGAGAGGATAGCCAACTTAGGGCATGACTTAACCCCTATCTGCAGTGAACTGAAAGTCAGGGCTGGGGATTCCTCATTTGGAAACTCTTCTACTGCATAGAACAAAGATCTCATGTTCCTTCCATCCTTGCCAGGTGGGCATCAGAACCCAAGAAGCAGGCACCTGACTTCTAATAACCAACATTGTAAGCTCTTACCAGACATGACCCCTATTCTGACGACAGCACTCCCTATGACCTCAGGTGGCCACTGCCCCCCTGGGCCCTCACCCCTGTATCTGCCCCAGCCCCCCATGGCTAGAAGTGACAGCATCATGGTTTCTGGAAGCTTGTTGGGTTTTCCAGGCCCTGTGTTCCATGACGTGCTGCCAAAGCAGCCGAGAGCAGCACTCCCCCATTGCCGTGCCAGCTCTGACAAATGTGCTGATTGCCATCGGGAAGCTGGCCCGAGGGAACGTTACGAATGAAAGCAAAATACAGGGAGTTCAGCATTTGCTGCCAGGTTGTATATTATCGACCCACGTCGTGCCCAAAACCTCCCCAGGACAATTAAAGAGGGACCTAAAACACGGGTTTCTCAACCAAACTCTCTTCTTCCCAGTTATTACTGAATGGTGTTGACAAGCAGCGCAGGAAAAACATCAGAGGTTCTGGGACATGGAGTTGGATGGTTGGATGGGAGGGGCAAGGGGGGGGTGAGACTGACATATTCTGACCATTGACTTACTATGCCCCGAGAGCTTGTGAAATGTTATCCCAGCTAATCTCACAACAGTGCCCCGTGGGACTGTTCTGTGGAAACAGTCTCAGAGAAGGAAGTGACCTGACCAAGTTCTCAGAGCTCCAAAGGCCAGAAGTGAGGTTATAAACCCCCAAATGATGGCTACTTTAAGGGAACAGTGACTCAGCAGATGTATTCCGAGAGCTCAGTGTAGAGTCCAAAGTAGCTCCCTTCTTTGCAGGAAGGAAACAGGGTGTCCTGTCTCTCAGAGTGGTCAGAAGGTGAAAGACAAGCATTGATTCGGTCTCCAGAAACATGTTGTCAAGTTCCTCTTCTGCTTCTTCACTTCTTCCCACACTCCTCTTCCTATTCCTTCTCTCTCCAACCCCTTCCAGACTTTTGTCTCCATTAGCAGAATTAAAGGAGCATCTGAGAAGTGCCATATACTCTTTCAAATGTTAGGACCCGGCAGTAGATAGAACTGAAAAGCAAGCAACACCCCACGCTCTTAGAGTGTACGTTCTACAATAAACATCCAGGATATGGAAGCAACCCAAATACCCCCAAACAGATGAATGGCGCAAAAAGCTGTGGTATACGTACATGATGGAATATTATTCACCAATCAAAAAAGACAAGCTTATGTCATTCGCGACAACATGGGTGGAGCTGGAAGGAATTGTGGTAGCAGAAATAAACCAGAAAGAAAAAGAGAAATACTAGATGGTCTCACTTACATGAGGGAAAAAGGGAAAACAAACAAACAAGCAGGCAGACAAGAAAAAATTAAACTAGCTCTCAACAAAATTAAAACATAAGGGGGCGAGGGGGGAAGCAGGAATGGGAGGGGCACATAAAACTAAGACGATGGTTCACTGGTGATAATGTGCTGGGAGAACCCAGGGGTAGATAATGATGCAAAATAAAACAAATAAAAAGTAATAATAATAATTTAAAAATAAATAACTAAAATAATAAACTAATTAGTTAATCTAAAAAAAAATAAAGAATTTGTGTTCCAGTATCTTAGTATCCTAGCGGACCAGGGTGGAACACAGTAAATTCAACTCAAAAGTGAATTACTTCCTGCAGTGCTTGAAAATGGAAAGAACTCTGGAGAGACACAGAGCAGGAAGAGGAAGAACCTCTTTCTGGAAGAAGAAGAAAACACTGCAGTTCTGTGTAGACACCTCTGCTTCACTTATTTCCTCTCAGTCCTTCCTTCTCCTTCACCAGTGTGAGTCATCTGCTGAGCACAAGGTACTCCATTGTCTGTAAACCCCACGTTGATAGAGTGAGACGCTGCAAACTAGAGACATTTCCAAATCAAGTAAAAGTAGTGAAGGGTGCAGAGGAAGATTCGTTCATTTCCAACAGAAGTAGAGAAACGTCTACAACGCTGGACACTACAAACGGCTTCTGACATTGCTGTTGTGATGGGGGTAATGGGCAGTGTTCTGGGACTTCTAGACATACCCAAAGCATCATTGGGGAGGGGAGTTTTGCAGAATAAAGAGAGCATATTCTCTCTAAAATCCCCCAGGAAAGGAGAAATAGCTGTGAAAAAGTTCTGGGACTTTGAAAAAGTACACCGTATCAGTTATGTGAGCTGCAAACTGCGGTGTGAAGGACACGTTTCATGGGACAAAATAACACAAAACTGAAAAATGTTACTTGAGAGAGATGATAACCTCAGAGACGTAATTGCCGGAAGAGAGTAACCAGGAGTTAGGAGTGCACCATACTGTCAAAGACAGAACCCTAAGGAAGAAGGAACAGGCAATTCAGGACCATGGACATTACCCACTGCCCAACAGATGAGATGGAGATGATGCAGACATTGGCCTGGGCAGAATCTGCACTTTGAGGAGCTAGATGTCACCACTACTTGCACCTGCCATGTGGCTGTGCAGCAGGTATGGGGTAGCCTGGGCTTCCATGCCCTGCTCTCATCTCCTTGCCATTGACCTCGCCCTGAAGGAAGTGCACACACTGCATTTGCCACTGTGTACCAGGGACCTTCTTTTCTGCTCAGGCATGTACATCCTGCCCTAATGAAGGGCACAGGCAGGGCTCTGAGGCATCCATGCCTCTGCACAAGGTTCCCTACCAGCAGTGGGGTGAATAAACATGCAGGGTTCCAGAGTTACATGGACTCTGAGGAGTATTCTACCCTGCATCCCAACACTCCCCTAAGGGACTGAGTCAAGTTGTCATGGTGACAGCTGACTTTAGAACATACCCTTGATTCTGCTGCTACTCATGCCTCCCGTCCACCTTGCCCTGACTATTTCCCTAGAGAGCCTGGTTCAGGATAGAAGGTGAAGGCATGATCTGGAGGGGAGTAGGGCGTCAGAGGTTGCGTATCCCAAAAGTGGGTGGCTCTGGGTCCCCACCTCTTCATCTCTTAAAGTCAAGACAATACATCTTGCCCAATCTGTCTATCAATGTGGCTAAGGAAATGTCAAGGAAATTGAATGAATGTTAAAATAACGATAAACACGCTGCCAAAAGAGCTGTGCCTATTGTTATTATTTCATTTTAGAGGTGACCCAAAAGCCCAAATCGTGTTGGGTGTGTCTTTGTGCTTTGAACTTGATGTAGAACAGAACACAAGCCAGGAAATGCCAGGAGACCTCTGGTCTGGATTTCCTCGTCCCTCCTACATGGTGTTGGCAATGTCTGCACCCCAAGCTTGCTGACTGCAGAAGCCAGCTTAGTTCCAGCACACAATAAGCTCTCTAGAAATACATGTTAAACCCTTGCAGTCTCATGGATCTGCCGATGGTCCTGACCATGTCACCAGAGTCTCTGGGCTTAAATTACCTTTGGTTCTTACCCAGCCCTTTTTAGATATGAAAGGATATTGGCTACTCAGTTGTTCCTGGAAAACAAAAGCACTGCTAGCAGGATGGGGAAGTGACAAGCAAGTGTCAAGGTGGCCATATTAACCAAGGGCTTGCACCAATGGGTCTGGAAGGAGATCCAATTTCACTGTTCTTGGTCAGAAACAGTCCCTAGCAGAAGCTCCAGAGGAAAGTAGAGGAAGAAGGACAGGGAGCATAAATAAAGAAAAGGTCACCGTGCAAGGCTTTGGGCCCTGTGGTGCAAGAGGAAAACAGGTCAGAAATGATTTCAGCTGCTTCTTTTCCCAAAATGAGCTGACTGGGACTTCAGCCACCAGTGGGGTTGCAGAAAATAAGTGGAAGAAACTGAAGCAGAAGAAATGGAGGCATCAAGGGATGTATGTGCTCCTCTGTCAGTTTTAAACCTGAAAGCACACACTTCTAGGCTCCAGGAATCTCAAGCAGCAAAAGAGCATATCTGAGCTGGACTTGGCAGCTCCAGAAAGTATGTCAATCACTCAGCAAGATGCTGCTCTCGCTGTCCCAGCCTGGGTGAATCAGATTACATTTCCATTGCTTGTCCAACTTTTTTTCTAAATGTCTGAAGGGGATTATACCAAGAGCTCTCCGTCAGTGAGTCCGCGAGGGAGACCTATGAAGAATGACCAGAGCCATTTTCTTGATCCTTCCAGTAACCCAGTCTATGGACAGCTTCATCATGTAGTGAAAAACTGAGGTCCAGAGATGGAAAGCAAACTGCTCAGACAGGAGTGAGGGCACCCCCCACACCTGTCCTCGGGGCATTCCTGAAACCCCTGCAGAGCTCATGCCCAAGGACAGGACTGAAGAGATGCTGGCAAGAGAAAATCTTAAGGACTCAGGGCTCGGTGGAGCACCTTCCATCAAGAGTCAATCATACGAAAAGGCTTCATCGTGTCCATCCTGTCTCCGTTGTCTAGCATGGTGTCCCCTACTTCAAAGTCCTTTACCCTCGGGGCCTATTCATCTCCAGTGGTAAACGCAAAGGAGGGAGTCTGTTCCCCCTGCCCCACCCCCCTGTGAGATCACACTCAGGAGCAACTGGTGGATAACTGGTAGCGAGCCCTTCCTGAGAAGAGGAAGAAAGGAACCTGAGGGGGTGGGAACTTGCCACACAGGAGAGCTGGTGGGCACAGAGGACAGACAGACATTCGACTATCAGCAGACAGGTGAGAACTGCGGGTCTGGCAGGGACCCCATTCTGAGGGTCAGGATCCCGAGGTGGCCTTCTGCTGCCGGTGCTAAGGGCAACAACTCAGTGTCACCATCTGAGTGTCACCTGTGTCCCCATCTTCCTCTCATGGGCCTCAGTTTCTCCACTGCAAAAAAGGGAGAACTGACCCTGCTGACTGAATAGGTATCTTTCAGCACTGACAGTCCAAGCTTGAGGGGAATTCTGGGTTAAGGGCTGTGGCTTGGACAACGCCACAAGGTTCTGAGGCAGCAGGTAAGAACCCTGGCATGAGAAGAGGCCCCATTCTTGCAGCTTGACCAGCCATTTCAATGGATCAGGGAGTGAGGGAGTCAGGAGGAGGCACTAAAGACATGAATCTGGTGCCTGCTCTATGCCCTCAGCACTGCTTACATCTGAGAGACGCTTTCCTGAGTGGCTGTGGGATCCTGGGGATGTCCCTTTTCACGGGCACCCCCTCCAGTCCTCAGGCCTAATGATCGGCCTTCAGAACCCAGGCCTGGTTTCGACCCAATGACGTCCCTCAGCCCTGAGGTCTCCCAAACTCTATAGGGAGACGATGAAGAATGGAGCACCTCTTGGGAGGTGCCCTTTAAGAGCACATTGGGAGGTGCTCTTTAAGAGCACTTTAAGAGGAGCCCTCTTAGGAGGTGACCTGGTAGTGGGGAAGGCGTCCTGAGGTGGCCCTTAGGATAAAGTTGAGGTCTCCTGGGCCTGGCTTTCTGCTTCTAAGAGAGAGGGTTCTCGCCCCAAGGGAGAGAGGAGCTGCAGCTCTCAGAGGGAGAGAGGTTGTAGCAGGACTCAGAAGGGAGAGGGGAGGGGGAGCGGGGAAACAATAAATCTGATCACTGGGCACTGTAGGATGTGCCCACATTTCCATGGACGTGGTTCTGTGTCCACGTGGTTCACACCCCTATCTTCAAAAAAGTCTGAAAAGTCAGAGAATGCTGAGTGATGCTGGGATCTTATGGAAACTATTGAACAGGCTAAATTCTACATTGGAGGTTATGGCAGAAGACTGAGCTTAAAAAGGCAACAGGATGTAAAAGTGGAAAGCAAGTCTTTTTTTAAAAATTACCTTTTTTGTAAGATGGAGGCGCGGGTGCTCCACTCCATAGCCAAAATCGAGAGCAGCCACGTGGCTGAGTGGGGTTGAGGTTGACCAGGTAATGTAAGCAGGGTTGCATTTTAGTCATTTAATCAAACATTTATGATTTTGAAGGCTCCCCCTCCCCCCGCCCTTGAACTTAAACATTTTCTTTCCCTCATGCATGTCGTAGGTTTTGCCTAAGCTTCTATTGTTTATTTGATAAAGAACTTTGGAAGAAGTCATTTCAAGGATGTGAATTCTCAGGATAGCTTGCATTCATCTTGAAAAGGGTTTGGAATTTCAGTGAAAATCAAGAAAAATTTGTGTAGAAGATAAGGGGCAAGAGGGTTTTGCATGACACCAGGTTGCCCGGAGCTACACTTGACCGCTGGGTGATAGTTGCTCTTTGAGGATGGTAACCTCTGGGTTGAGGGGGTAGATGGGGGGGTAACAGAGGGAGAGCATGTCTCCACAGCTCCCAGGACTAAGGCCTCCATGGGAGAGAGAGGTCAGGGAAGGGGAGAGTCATCACTGCACGTCCCCACAGTGGAAGAAGAGCACGTAATGAGCACGTACTAAGCACCTTCTCTAGTACTGGCATTTCATGCATGCCATCCCTTAATCCTCAACCATGCCCTTCCACTTAGGCATTGCAAAGTGCATTTCACCAACCAGAGTATCGGCTCAGTGATGCGAAATTGCTGTCTTGAGATCAAACCTCTGGTCAAAGGCAGAAGCAGGAATGGAATCTGTTTGTCTAGTTCTAAAGCTAGAGCTCTTTTTGGATATAAATCAAGCTGCAGGAAAAGGAAAAACAGAGGCAGGGAGGGATAAAAGAGAAGAAATGCCTTCTTCTCACACTGGGTGTGACAAATCAGGAGACAAGTAGCAAGACCTTTGGCCAGTCCTTGCTGCCACCACTAAGCAAGCCACTGCTCAGACCTGGCTGTGAGCACCAGATGATGCCAAGAATCAAGGCTCACGGACCTCAGTGAGACTCCAGGTCAGCGTGGGCCCTGGAGAAATGCATCCTGTATTCTCCACGGAAGATCAAAGCTGCCTCCACAGCTATCAAAATGACAGTCCCCTTAGGGTCTTGCCTCCACAGTGGAATCCCCTCCCCTCCACCATCTTCAGAAGGGAAACGATGGCAGAAGGCTTGAGCTGCTTTGATTAAGAAGTATTATTAGCCGCAAAGAGGACTGTAATGATCAATGCTAATGTATACACCTCCCTTTCCCCAGGGCCTCTGATTGAGACACGTGTGATTTCCTAGACTAGAGTTATTCATACACCCCACAATTGGGTAAATGGGGACAAAGGAAGGGCTCAGAGAGCCTGAGAGATGGAGGGTTGGCTTTTCCATTGGTCTCTTCACATCTTGCCCATCTCATTCCTTACAGGGGCTCAAATCTCCTGGGTTAAAAACCACAGGTGCTGAGGGCTGCTTTCCTTAAGTGCTTCCTGGGGGAGGCACTTTGGGGGTGAAGGTAATTTAGTGAGATTGCTGCGTCTTTCATTAATTTCTCAAGAGAAATGCTTCCTGTGATGTTATCTTCATCGGTTCATCTGTGCCATCATGTCTCTATGTGCAGGGCCTGGCATTTGGAGGGAATGCAATACATTCCCATGTAATATGGCAGTCTCATGAGTCTCAGGCATTCTGAGGATTGAAAGGCATCCACAGTTTTTCCAATATTTCAAGGCGATACTGGACGGGTGTTCTCGCTGGGCAGTGACTGTGGCTAAGCCCCTTCACATCGCTGTCCAAGACCCGCAGGCATCTACTCTGACACTCGCAGGATGATGGACCCCAAGATGGGGCCCATGCTCGCCTAAGAGCTCAGATTGGGTGTCTACCTGGTTAAGGCGTGATGTTCTCTGTTACACCAGGCAGAGGCAAAGGGTCAAAGCACTCCGAGAACTGGGTATAAAGTCAATAAACAGTTCTCCACTGGAACCTACAAGAGCACCTGTCCCAATAATGTAGCTGACTTGTCTAAGTCCCTTCCTTCCTCCGCCAGCCCTCAGCTTCACCATTGTTCCCGTAAGTACCCCTGCCAACGACCAGCAAGAGCTCCTCTCAGCCTGATGCTCTGGACATACAGGCCAGCCTCTCTTTCATGTCCAAATCTGGCCTTTTCTCCTGAACACACCTCACTCATCTTCTGCCGCTAGTGCCAGGCTCAGAAGACCCCCAGGAAATGTTCCTGTCTGCACCTTCTGAGACAGTAGAAGGTGGCTTTGGAGAAAGCTAGACCTGAGCTCCAATGGGGTACCCACCCCCCTGACAGCATGGCTCGATTCCTCCTCTGTGCCAATGAGAGTTAACAGCAACTAACCTGGAGCCTAGTCACATCCAGTGAAATCCTCACATCTGCTCAAATGTTACCTTCCCATAATCTTCTTCATCTTCCTCCTTCCCAACCTTCCCACCCTCCTCTTTCTTTTCTTTTCCTTTTTGCAAGATGCGCAAGATCTCTGAAGAGATTTCATTGTCACACTTAACCACATGCTACCTTTTCCTTAGCTCCACAGCAGGGGAGTTTGCAGAAACACAATTGGTGGAAATAAATCAGAAGCACAAATGAAACCTCCTCCAACTTTTAGTGTTTGAGACCCCGAAGAGGAGCTGGAAGCAACTTCTGGGTTTCTATAGAGGAAGCGCATGCCCAAGGGTCCTGGGTACCTTTCAGCTGTGCTGGGTGACGGCACTGGAAGGAGCACTTGTGGCCAAACGTAGTGCCATCAGGGCAGGAGAAGGAGGCCGCGTAGACATGATGCTGATCCGGGAGGCCACAGTCCACGGGCTCACATGCCACCTGCTTGTTCCACTTGCCCTCAGTGCAGGTCACTGTGACACTGGGGCCCATCTGAAAAGCAGAAGGGGGTGCAGGGAAGGGTGTCAGAGCATGTTCCACTAGTTAGGTGTTCAGCATTAGCTCACTTTGAAAGATGCAGCTCGTGCATGAACTGTGTGTTTCTTTTTTTTTTTTTTCCTGTTTTCTTCTTTTTTTTCAGAGACTAGGTCTCACTATGTTGCCTAGGGTTGTCTCGAACCTGCGGACTCAAGTGATGCCCAGCCTCAGCCTCCCAGGTAACTGGGATTGCAGGCATGTGCCACCACACTCAGCTGAACTGCATGTTTCTGATCCCATTTTACAGATGCAGAAAGTGAGGCTTGGAGAGACACTGAGTGATTACCCTCAAGTTATACAACTGACAAGAGGACCCGAGGGATCTGCTGCACCCCAAGGCTATGGCCTTCTTTTTTTTTTTATGAGACTGGGTCTCACTATGTTGCCTGGGGTAGTCCTGATCCCATGGACCCAAGTGATTCCCAGCTTCAGTCTCCCAGGTAGCTGGGATTACAGGCATGTGTCACCACACCTGGCTGCTTTTTCGAGACCAGGTCTCACTTTGTTGCCTGGGGTAGTCTCGAACCCATGAACTCAAGTCATCCCTGGCCTCTTTGTCTCCCAGTGCTTGGATTACAGATGTGTGCCACCGCACACGGCTTCCTAAGGCTATGTTCTTAACTGCTATATATAGTCTCCAGATTAGCTCCGCTGTACTGAGGACAACTGTGAGACTCAGAGCTCTTGGGCATGGTGATTTTCTGTTACAAAATAGCCACTGCCACAAGGCCCAGCAGTAGGGCACTGGCTTTTGATCTCTGTATCTGCCTGGCTCTGGAGGAGGTCACCAGGTAACCATAGACATGAGCCTTTCTCTAATCAGGCTCTCCTGTTGGCACTGAAACCAGGATCCTAAGAGCCACTCCCTACTCTGAGAGCCAGTGGCTCGGTAGTTGAAGGGTGTAGCCATGAAGAAGGAACAAGCACGTGCAAAACGAACAGGCTCACAGAGAACTGAACCAGCCTAGAAGTTCACAGCAACAAAGCAGGGCTGCCCAGGAAGAGGGGCGAGGCCAGGCCACAGGGCCAGGGGACCACAGTCATCCCAACCCTCAGGCTACCATTCAAGGAGGAGGCTGCCAAGTCCCAAGGGGGTGGGGAGGCCAACTTTTGAGCTGGGATTTCAAGAGCAAAGGACTTTCTCCTCCTAAGCACACATCAAAAAGGTTCTTCACTGCCAAGGCAGCTTAATTGTTTCCACAGGAGTTCAGACCTGCCACGCCTGCCACACGGAAGGAGGTGTCTGAGAGGAGTGATCACGGGCCCCCAGGCTCCCAAATGGGACTTCGTTCAAACCCAGAAGCTCTGTACAAACAGGCGTTCCCACCGACAAGAAGCGCAGATGGTGTGCCAGTGTGAAGGCGAAGTGCTCTAGCAGGGACCGGGCGGCTGCGGCCTCTGCAATCCTCATCTCTGGCTTCACTGCCACTTGGCCTATACCCGGGACCCCACAGCACGCCTGGGGGAGCCACACTCTGCCACATCTTAAATCCACTCACAGCCACTGTCCTCCGGGACACCTCCCTCCTTCCATGAGTTGTGCTGACTTCCGCAGGGCCCTGCCAGCGGCCAGCCTTACGGCCAGACTGCAAGTCACACCCAAGCGGGCAGTCAGAGGGCCTTTATCAACCGCAAGCTGACCACGCCACTTCCTGCGATAGTTCCCCGTTGTCCTGAAGCCAACCTCACTTCAGACCAAGCAGACGGCATCACACCAGTGAACCTTGCCTGTTCCTATAGCTTCACTGCTTGGGGTGAGTTCAGAAAAAGAAATCTCCTTCTCCCCAGTGGGACCTAGTGTCCCACTGTGTCACTGCCTGTGTCCAAAACATGTACTTCTTCCTCCTCAACATGCAGTCCTTTGAACTATAGTCCTTGAACTATAGTCAAGCTATCTAGTTTTCAGCTTCAAGCCCCCTCTTCCAGGGAGCTTTTCTTGATTGCGCCTGTTTCCATACTCCCCTACACTCCTCTTCCTGGTGTGATCACACTGGGAGTCCATTGCTCATTTATTGTCTGCTCTGTCACCAGTCTCCTAGTCTCCTGAGTTTCTTCTTCTTTTCTTTTATTTTTATTTATTTTTTTTTTTGAGACTAGGTCTCATTATTTTGCCCAGGGTACCACGAAATCAAGTGATCCCCAGCCTCAGCTTCCCAAGTAGCTGGGATTACAGGCACGTGCCACCACGCCCAGCTATTTTTTGGGACTAGGTCTTGCTATGTTGCCCTGGGTGGGCCTTGAACCCAGGACTGAAGTGATTCCTAGTCCGGGCCTCACTCCATAGTCTGCAATTAAATCCAAGCATCACCATGCCTGGCCCTCTCCTGAGCTTCATGACAGGAAGGACAGATCTACTTCAGTGGCCTGTCTCCCTCATCCCTCCTGAGGCATCCAGCACAGTGTCAGGTTCTCAATGAGCAAATGTGGGCTTTTTCAGCGATTTCTTGACAGAGGATTCAGCTCTACCTAGAGCAGCCCAGCAATTGTAGTAGAGTTCTGGCTATCATGGCTTCATTCCAAAATACTAGCTCGTGACATCCCAGATTTGCAAACGACACAAGGAGTTGGATACGCATTGCATGAGACACTTGGCACAGGAACCATCCATTCCCTTGAAAACTCCAGATTCACTCAACCAACAACAGCGCTTGTATCAAGCACCAAGTACATAGCACAGCTACCTGAAAAGCTGGGGGTTCAGTAAAGAGCACCCTTAACACCTGGTCAGAGAATCCCCAGGGCTGCAGAGGGACAGTGAGCCCAGCAGCTGCAAATACCTGGCTCTTGATGAGCTCGTCATCCCGCCGGATCTGGAGTACGTGGCCCGTGCGGCAGCTCACGGTGCACTGGGCACCGTGGTAGCGGTCACTGCTGGAGCAGTTGAGAGATGCGTTCTGCACAGCCAGTTCAGGACAGTCCGTAGCCTCACAGGCGAAATGCACACAGCTGGAGAGGGGAGAGAGCAGAGGGTCAGAGGGAACCTTCACGATGGCTCGCTGTACTCCAGGGGGAAATCAGAGGTTCATAGCCTCCCTCTCCAAAACGTTGGGAGGAAGAGGAGACAGAGGGAGGGAAGAGACACTGGCTTGGGTGAAGATGACCCTGGAGGGAGGAAGGGGCAAGTTTATCATTAAAAGAACATATCATGGAAACAGACACACCAGGCTTCAAATTCTGGCACTTGACAGTCTCCTGCATTATGATTCTTCCAACTGGAGAGTCTTTCCTGGAAGAGGAACCTGGAAGAGCTTTCCTAGGTGTAAGATGGGGGCAGTGTGATCACAGGCATGATTCGTTGAGTGCCTTATGTGCCAGGCAGCAAGATGAAGGCATTTCTCTTTATCCCTTATAACATGACTCCTGAGGATCACGGCAAGAATTCAGGGTTTGGGAAGAGCACAGAGAAGAACTCCTGGCACACAAAAGCCCCCCAAACATCATCATTAATGGTAACAATAAATCTATGTCTACCACCCAGAATCTGTGTGACTTTGCAAAGAACGTCACCTCTCTGAGCTTCAGAGTGCTCTCATGTTCAGCCAAGCCAAAGGGTCCTGAGACTCAGCTGAGGTGCTGACTAACTTCTCTTAGAAACTGTAAAATGATGTATGAATTGCTAGCAAAGCTGTACGGAGATCATGCCCTGATGTGGCTGTAGCTGATCCCACTTCTGCCAACCTGAATGCTCTCCATTTTGCAGGTCTGGGCTGTGTGTCAATTTCTATAGGAAAGTGCACTAATGTCACCTGGTGATCCCTCTCCCAAGTGCCCGCCTTCGCTTTTCTAACACTGTTGTCTCACGCTACATGCACAGAAAGTACAGGTCCTAGGAGCCCACGCGACGCAACCTTCAAGAATCTAATCGGAAACAACACTAAATCCCTACACTTGGGTGATCATTCCCTTTACTATAGTTACACAGACACTCAGTAACATTAGCAACTATTCATGGGCTGCTTACATACATGAGCTCACTCCATCCACACAACAGCCCCATGAGCTAAGTGTTATTCATTTTATAGTTGGAAAAATCGGGGAGCAGCGAGATTGAGTTACTTGTTTAAGTTCCCACCCAGACGTAAGGCTCCAAAAGTGCTTGTTGTTAACCTTCCCCCACACCTGCACTAGCAGTTCTGTGAGAGGAAAGCTGCAGGCTGTTTCTACCTGGGTGTGCTTCTTGTTGCAATAAAAACATCTCGCCCCCAGTGGCTGTTTCTTAAACAGCAGAACAAAGGATGGTGGGAGTATTTTGAGGGGTTGATAGGACTTTGGCTCTTCTGGGTCCTTGTAGTAAAGTCTGCACAGATAGTTAGATTTGCATCTGGGGTCTGGAGGCCACCATTTCCCTGTTTTTATCTAGGAGACAGGGAGTAGCGGGTAGCCAGAACAACTTAAGAGGACACTGTCATGATTTTTCTTGGTGTCACTTGCAGGATGACTTGCTGAGGATTCTACAGGAACATGCGCACCTACCCCACACTCTAGCCTCTATGCAAGTGTCCAGTGATCATTAAAGTGAGGTAGCTGGGAGTTGAGGATCTAAAACACATCCAAAACATATCACAGGCAGAATCACTGTCCGAACACTTGGAGAAAGACAAGCATTGGTTTTTGAGACTAGGTCTCACTACGTTGCCCAGGGTACCGCAGACTCAAGCGACCCCAGTCTTGGCCTCCCAGGTAGCTGGGATTACAGGTGCCTGGCTACTTTTTCGAGACCAGGTCTCACTATGTTGCCCACGGTAGTTTTGAACCTGCAAACTCAAATGGTCCCAAGTCTCCTGCCTCCCAATGCTTGGAATACAGGTGCATGCCACCATACCAGTACAACAAGCATTTGATTGAGGTCTCAGACCTGCTCTGATGTGGGCTCTGCGTATCCCACATCCAGACATGATCAAAGCACAAAGCAGGATTCAGGGACCTTGTGGGGATTTTCAGCTCATGGCTGCTCTGGACGACAAGCTCACCAGGGTAAAAAGAGTTCCCCACCTCTGCCTGTAAATGTTTGAAGGAAAAGATAAACTGAAAAGCTTGATTTGCTAGGATGGAAAGAGCATAGGGTTTAGCCAGTAGTGAGGTTTGGTTGTCAGCCCCAGCTCCACCACAGCTCACTTGGATATATATTCTTGAACAGTTATCTAATGCCCTGAGCTTCAGTTTCCCCTTTTGCAAGGTAGAGGTTTAAGATGACTGACCTTTGAACTTGGTCAGCAGGGTGACAAGTCAATCAATCATCTATGCAAGGGGCCTTACCTGGGGAACTTTTTGTGCACCAGAGACTGCTCTAAATGTTGGGGACACAGCAAGAGCCCTGTCACCCTAAGTATCTGAGGAGGGAGGATAGGCACTGAAGCTAACAAGCTAAGCCTATGTTGATAGGGATACAAACAATATAGGCTTTCAAACAGGTGTGTTAGAGGGAGCGGGGTACAGGATGCCCTGTATAGAGGTTAGGGTAAGCCTTCAGGAGAAGGGGACAGCTGAGCCCAGACCTGGATGGCATGAAGAGATCTGTCACCCAGGAAGGGGAAAGGTCATGTGCCAAGGTCGAAGCCTGGGTGAGGTTCAGCATATGTGTACAACAGCAAGGCTGGTGTCAGAGATGCTTTGGAAGCTATGAATTCCATGGGAAGGCAGGGGATCTCTCTACATGGCTTATTCTGCTCCAAGGGGATAATGTCCCCTGGTCATGTGAATTACCTGACCAATCAGCACCATGCTTGGGAGAGGAGGGTGGCATTGGATGAATGGGACACATTAGGGCTGGGTTTCTCAGAACCTTTTCAGAACCACAGCATGGGTTTCCAGAACAGATTCAGAACACAGTATTTTCCAAGTGATGATAACTTTTTTACTGGACAATCTTAGGTGAGGGCCTCCCAGAAGATACTTCAGGAAGAGAGTCATCCCTGCTTTTTTCAGTATATCTGCCCACACCTGGTTTACAGGCCTGAAATCAGGAAGAAGAGAAGTGACAGACATCAGTATGCTCAGCCTCTATTCCAGAATGGCGTGTCATTTGCATTCTCCTGGAGCCTACCTGAGGCAGGGAGCTACCCCCACGTCCCCATTCTCCAGCAGAGGAGACTGAGACCAGGAGAGCGGATCACTCACTGGGGAGCGCACACAATCCCCACACAGAACAAACTGCCAGCCTGTCCCCATGGCCCTTCACTTGCCTGGTAACAGGAAAGGCTGAGCAGAACACACTGTTTCTGTCCATGAGGCAAAACATTGCCCCAGTGCCTAAATGACTCCCTCTCACAGTCCTATCATCTCTGAAACTCAGACACAAAAATCAAAACAAGGAAAACGAAACAAAAGAAAAGCCTCCAGTTGCATAAAAATGGGGGGAGGATTTAATAGCAGTGACAGTGATGGACGGTTAATGAAAATAATCTAAGGGGGAAATAAAGGCATTTCTTAGGAGGGAGGAAAGTGGCTGATGGGGGAAGGGACACTGCTAATCCAACCAATGAAATTCTCACCCCCCATCCCCCTGCAAAGGTAGAGACACCTCCTTCCTGCCCTGGATTCAGAGATCGCAGATAGTCTCGAATTTTCTGTTATTTTAATGTTTACATTAATCTATAGTAATTTATACCTATTGTATGTATTTATAGTTATTTAAATGTTTACACGTATATTCACTTACTTGCTGACTCAGTGTTCTATAGAGGTCGATTCTTAAGTCATCTGACTACCACTCCCCCACCCCCAAAGCAGCCAATTGAAATGAAGCCCAATTGAGCCTAATGGAGCACACCTGGGTGCTGTTTCCACAGCCCAGAAATTAAAGGGCTGCTGAGATCCCCACTCCTGGGTCTATCCCTTGACTCGTCCTGTGGCTTGCCACCTCCCTGTGTTTATGCCACGGGTCAGGTGGAGACAGTCCCAAGCAGGTTGCCCACCGGTACTACGGGCCTCTTGATGGGGACAACAGAAAGGACAGCATGTTCAATGCTGGAACATGCAGGGCAAAATGCCCTGGGCACAAGGGCTGCAGGATCACCGGGGGGCGGGGGGGGGGTGAGCCTGAGCATTGCCAAGATGACATTCATTCTTTCTGTGCAGAAACAAGGCTTTTTGGGGAAGTGGCCCTATCGGGTACTCTCTCCAGGAAATCTGAAGCAGAGGGGCAGGAGATTTTGATGGGTAGGGGTGCAAGGTCAGTGGCCTGTGGGGTGCAGGAAAGTGACATGACTGGCAAGCCGGCTGACGGAAGCACCCCACGGAGGCTGTGAGTCCCACCAGCAGCAGCTCTATGCTCATTCAGGGATCCCCAGTGCACCCCGCGGCCAGGGTGGTCCAATCCTGCTGGTGTCATTCGGAGAAGGAAGACTTCTGGATCTTAGTATGGACTCTCCAGATGATAGAATGTTGACAACTAAGTCAAGAAGGTGGCCCGAGGGACCAGCCTGAGGTGGCCTGTGAGAGCAGTCGGTGGTGAGGCAGAAAGGACTTGGCCCTGGAAGACCTGGGAATGGCATTCAAGTTCCAGTTCTGCCCCTAACTTGTGGGTTTTGAGCAACGCTTCCCCTCATCTGAACCTCAGGCTCCCCATCCCCCGTGAGGATGCTGAACAGAGCATACTCTGAGAGCCTTCCAGCTTTCAGGGCTCATGGACAAGATGGCAGAGGTACACGGCTCAGCATCCTTGAGAATATGGACAAGAATATGGAACCCTGTGGCTTCTGGCAGCCGCTGGTGGCCATGGGCCGCTGCAGTGGGAGCACGGGGCCGCCAAAGCTACACTCAGGTTTCAGCCCGAGGGATGCTGAGTACAGAGGAATCCCCTAGGCTAGAGATGCCCCACAATGCCCTGAGAGGTGCTGGTCCGTCCCTGGGTGGGTACTGGATGCTAGATGGGTTCCAGGGCAGTCATCTAAGGCCCAAGGCCTCTTCCATGAGAAGCTTCAATGCTGGGTGCCAAATATTACACGTCAATTCCTACTTTGTCACCTAAGGGAGTGTTCCCTGCGTGGGTTCCAACGAGAGCATGGACTTGAGGAAGCCTGGGTCTCAGAGGGCAGGCAAGCCCACCCAATCCAGTCCACCCTGATTGGCAGGGTTCAATCTAGCTACTGGGAGAAGGCTTGCCCCTGAGGCTGGCTTTCAGAGGTTAGCACTCTGTCAGAACTGCCTGGCTCTGGGCAGGCTGGCTTGGAGAAAGGGGGGAGGGGAAGAGTTTGTAATAAAGGAAGGAGGAGAACACAAGAAATAAGAGGAGGGGAGGCGGGAAGGAAGGAGGGAGGGTGGGAGGGAGGGAGGGAAGGAGGGAGAGAGAGGGAAGGAAGAGCAGAAGGGATTACTGTTTAGAATCTTAAAGGCTGGTAGAGGCAATGGATGCGTCATGTATGTGTATGTCTATGGGTGGGTGTGTATTAGACTCACAAAAGGTCCAATTTGTGATTGCTGCTTTCCTCACTGACCAAGGCTCTGAGCTCCCCCACCCATCTCCGTCACTAAGGCCCCCCATCTTTCCCCCTTCCTCCAACTACATATGGAGCTGGGATTTGACTAAAATTCTGCAACCAAACTCCCATCTGAAACCTGATTCTGTTTGTTGGGACTCTGAATATATTCTGGTGCTGCTCCAGGACTGGGGGGCGAGGGGGCCCAAATCTAGGTCAGAACACACACAAGCCTGGGTTAATTCTGATGTGCTGAGGCTTCTCCTGTGAGAAGAGAAGGAAGATGAGGGGGGAGAAGGGAGTGAGGGGGGGGATGGAGGAGAGGAGGGAGGGGAAGATAGACAAGAAATCCAGGGGAAATAAATGGGGAGAAGGGGAGGGAGAGGTGGTAGGAGAAGGAGTGTGGGCTGCAGGGGGAGGGGAAGAGAGGGGAGATGCCACCCCTTTCACTACCTGAGAAACAAGGAGAGCAAAGTGGGCTGTTTCTCCTGCTGCAGAGGAGATGTGTGCTGCCAACAGTGTCACTATTCACCCTAGTGTGTCCAGATCCAGGAGGAACATTGTGGCTTATTGCAGTTGTTGTTTATTTTTCTTTTCTTTCCTCTTGGTTTGTTTGTTTTAATACAGTTACGCATTTGCACCATCCTGCCTGCTGGGGTGAATGTCTCCACAACTCCCCAGGGACAGCTGCCATCCTGTCTCCACCCCCAGCTCCCCTACAACACACAAGAGGAGGTCTTGCAGTCCTGCAGCCTCAGTTCTAAAACCCCAGCTTGTCTTAGCCCAGGCCAAATTCAGGGCCAAGGCAGCCTGAGGCCCTCAGGACTATGTCTCTTGACTCAGTTTCACCGATTGTCTGCTTCCCTGGGACCAGCTCTGAGCAGTTTCCTCTCAGCTACATCCAGCTCTGCTAGGCAGGGTCGAACTTTGTGTCTTTTCCTGTCTGGGTGACCTTGACGCACTCATCATCCACACGGCACATGACATCAGCTTACTAATGAGGTTAGCTAAAGTGGTAATGCAGGTGGATCCTTTACTCTTCCCCCTTGAGCACATATTGCTAGAACTAGGAAGGACCGTGGAGAGCACCCCATTTTCCTCAAGTCCTACCCCAAGTCGGAGTCTATCAGAGCAACACTTGGGCCCAAGCCGTAGTCTTCCCCAGCAAGTAAAAGAATCTAACAAGGACTTATTGACAGCTCATTTCTGGGGTCAAATCCTTCTTTCTGTCTTATTCTGTTTATCAAGAAGTGACAAGAAGCCAGGCACGGTGGCGATGTCTGTAAGCACCAGCCAATGGAGTGCAGCTGGGACTGGGGATCACTGTTCTAGTCCTGCCGGGGACAACATAGCGAGACCTAGTCACAAAAAAATAGCTGGGCATGGTGGTGCGTGCCTATAATCCCAGCTACCTGGGAAGCTGGGGCTGGGGATTGCTTGAGTCTATGGTATCCCGGGCAATGTGAGCCTGTGGTTCCACGGGCAAAAATAGTGAGACCTAGTCTCAAAAAAAAAGAACTACAAGAAAATCAGAGGAGCCCCAGGGGCCCCAGGCAGGCTGGCCACCGGCTCTGGATGGGAAAGAGCATTTGAGAAAAGGTCTCATGGGTTTGCTTGTTCCATCCGCTTGTTCCCCAGGTTCTGAAAACTAGTTGACTTTTAGAGTTTGGAGATTCAGGGAAGAAAAAGCCCTTTGGGGGAGGAACTATAACAATGAACTCTACTTAAAGAGTTCTTTTGCCTCTAAATGATTGCAACAGGCTTTGCATCACAGCGTTAGACTCAGTAAGCACAAAAACAATGTGGGTTTTGCAGCCACCTTTTGTGTCTGCTGTGGCAGCAGGGACGTGGCAAGGGCTGTGTGACTCCTTGTTGTGGTTCCTGCCACAGATGTGTGTGGCAGGGCCAGTGGCCTTCGTAGGAGTCTGGCAAACCACACCTTTTCTCTCTCCCTTTAGGTTTCATTACGCTGACACAAGAGACGCTGTGGGATCCTGGACCAGTTCTACTCCTTTGGGGATCTTGAATTCTAGAGGCAGCCGGGAAGCAGGGACCCTTTGATGTACTTGGTTATCTTGGAGGCTGTGGGATCCTGGACCAGTTCTACTCCTTTGGGGATCTTGAATTCTAGAGGCAGCCGGGAAGCAGGGACCCTTTGATGTACTTGGTTATCTTGGAGGCCGCTCCCAGATCTAACACACATAACCACAGGCACCACCATTGTCCATGGGTCAGAAAATAGCTACAAATATCTTTTGAAATCTTTGACCTTTACAGGCTGTGTAAGCTTCCAAGTGCGCGTTGGTGGACTGGACAACGTTGGCTATAGAACCATGTAACAGCAGGTGCAGAGGTGACTCAGAATAGTGGAATGACTTATCAAAGGACGCAGTCAGGAATGGAGTAAATCCAGGCTAGAGCATCACCAGAGCTCTGTTCTCTCCAGGAAACGCTCCTTGGTTCTAAGCTAGGTGCAATCACAGGGCCGGATCAAATTCACTACTGGAGAGAGTCTGTGCAGTCAAAAGACAGACTTGAAGGTCCCTCAGGGAGCAAGTGGCTAGTGTGGGGAAGACACAGAGGCTTCACCCATCACTGAACTACCCATCGATTGGGAGGATGCAAACACCAGTCCTTCATCAACCCCCACATTTAGGAGGGCTATGCCTCTCGGTGCTACACAGGGAGCACAAAATTGCCGCATGTTAGAGCTTGAGGGAGCTAATCCACTTATCTTCTCTTTGTTCAATGAGGATGCTGAGGCCCAGAAAAGGGAAGTGATGGCCTAGGGCTACCCTGCAAACCGCTATCAGCTCTGGGGCTGCAAGCCAGGCAGAGAAGCTTCTTTTTTCACCACATCCCTCTGCTTCTCTCCCTCAGCCCTCGATTGAAGTGGCATGTCAGTCGCCCAGACCCAATGGCGAGCCAACCGTAGGTCAGAGGATGGAGAAGGGACAAACAGACACTTTTTCCTTCAACGCGTGTGGACCCCCAATTTCCGAATCCCCTCCTCCCCTTCACTTGGCTACAGAATGGCCCAGGGCAAGCAGCCCCAGGATCTCATACCTCTGCTCCTTGGGGCTGTAGGTCTCCCCTCTTTGGCAGCTGCTCAGGGTGACAGGGTCAAAGTTGTCGAAGGAACGCAGGGCCACCCCCGAGATGGCGACCAGGGGTGAACTGAAGCTCACACGCACCGCCTGGCTGTGGTAGAAGGGCTGGCTGAGGTCATGGACCACAGGGATAATCAGAGGATTGTTCCTGCAGCTCAGGACATGGAGGCCTGTCAGGGGAAACAGAGGGCCGAGGGGCCAGCTCATTACTCAAGGCCAGTCACGCCCTCCGCAACGGTCCTTCCCGAAGCCCCCAGACTCTTTCATGTTTTGGGACAAAAGCACCATTGGGTGGCCGGTGGGGATTTTGAGTTTGATTGAAAGTTTCTTTGTCTGCCCTTTTCTCGTGGCTCTGAATCTTTCCATTCCCCTTGCTTCCCTGCCCCCTAAGCTCTCCCTTCACCTACAGCCCACCACCCCTCTCCCTCCCCCAATGGCCACCCCTGGCCCAGCCACACCGGCCCTCATCTCCCGCCCACGCTGTCTTCAGGCCTGATGGTTTAAGTGGCTAGTTCTCCAGCTGCCTGCCTGGTCAGTCGAAAAGATGAGGGTAATAATTCATAGGAACAGGCCTCTCCCAGGGGAAAGGCCTGTTCCACAAGGGCACCTGGGAACCCAGGGTCAGTGCTGAAGGTGAAGATCTCTAGACCCAGTCTGCAGAGAGGAGACTGAGAAGCATCAGTACAAGGTGGTTTTTCAGGATACAGAAGAGCCAGCAACAAAAACTACAAGTAGATCTAAGTGGGCCTGACAGTGAGGCTTCAGTTCTCCAGCCCAGAGAACAGCCCCTGCTCTGGCTGAGAGGAAGGGGACAGAACAGGGAGGAAGGATGTGTGGTTGTGGAGGCCTTGACGCTGGTGTTCGAGAGCTCAGCATCTTGAGGAAGCCCCTAAAACTCAGTCTCTGCATCTGATAAATAGCTCATCTGACTAGATCCTGGCAGGCTTGCTGTGATGAGATAGTTTCTTCTCATGGGACCTCAAGGTTCTAAGGTTCACACTCAGGCAACAAGTGTGAAGTCTCTAGGGGTGGCCCCCAGACTGAGGAGGTGTGCAGGGGGCCAGGGGGGTGGAGGGAGTCTGCAGGAAGTGTGGGACCCAAGGAGTTTCCATGGCACTGGACTTCCCCCACCCTGCTGAAAAACCTCTCCTGGAGCTTCTGCAATGCTGGGTTGGCTATGAAAATATTTGTTTCTCACTTAGGGAAATTTCCCAGGAAAGCAGAGAAGTCCAGAGGGGTTTTTCTTTCTCTTCCTTCTTCGTGTGTTCCCCCTCCTTTGCCTTTAAAACTAACTAAGTAAACATAAAAACAAAACAAAGAGCCTTCCCTGCTCCCTTGGCTTCTGCTTGACCCTAAAATGACACCCCACCCCCACCCCCGCCGATAGGTTTCCTCCAGCTCTGTGCTCTGCAGGCTGGTGTGAGCCCCAGCTGTGAAGATGGGACTTGGGATGCAAGTGCTGGCC
>PVHY01000637.1:0-46129 GCA_004024945.1 Uropsilus gracilis | reverse complement strand
CCTCAGTCATTCTCTGTAGGGTCAAGGTTCGTCCTCCATACCAAGGTTCATTTGGTATGCTGGGGTGGGGGCTGGGGAGCAGTGCAAGTGACAACCCCTCTATCCAGTCAAGTGCTAGGGAAGTTTCTCCCTAGGTAGGAGACTCCTGACTCCTCCTTCCTGCTCCTGAAACTTCCCTATGTTAATCCTTCTCCCCGGGGAGCTCTGGAGGCTGTGCTGGGCACAGAGATGTTTCTTGATGGGTGCTCACGGACACACCAGGGTGAGAGGGTGCTGGACAGGGGTTAGGATGGCAGAAACCTGGCTACTGCCATATGACCCAGGGCCTCCTCATACATCTCCCTGGGTCTGTGACACTAGGTAATGGGAAAAGGCCTTTGTTCAGTCTTCTTCCCACAGTCTGTGGAGGCTCATCTGGCATGCCTGAAGTTTAAGGTCTCCAGTAGGACTGAGTTCAACTTGACACCTGATCCCTGCACCCCACCCCAGACCCAGGCTTCCCTGGATAGTCAAACACATTCTGATTTGCAGACAACCGAGGGCCTGATAGGGAAGCAAGGAGAACAGAAGGGAGAAGATGTGTATTTAGTGGCTCATCACACCCCCCAGGCATGAAGGAAGGAGCACTCAGGAGTGCAAACCATGCTTCACAAGTCGTGCTCACCAAGGTCATGGCTCTGGTCTTTGGTGTCAAACAGCTGCACACTGATGGTCTCCTGCTTCTGGTCCCCATAATAGGTCCCATCAGTTACCAGGTGGACAATGACAGCTGCAGTCACCATCGGCTGAGAAAAGTATGCCTGAAATGCAGAAGACATGGGAGGGTCACTTGGGTACTTGGTCCCACAGTGGGGAAGCAGCCACAAGAGGTGCATCTGTGGAAGATTCTTCCATTTCAGACACCGGGGTGGCCATCACGAGTCCAGCCTGGGACCAGAGAGGCAGAGACCTAGTAGTGACAGGCAGTTTCAGAAATCAGAAACGGTTCTGGCTGGGCATGGTGGCACATGCCTGTAAGCAGCAGCCTAAAAAGCCTTGGCCAGGGCCAGGAATCATGGTTCAAGTCCTGCCAGGGGCATGTAGCAAGACCTAGTTCCAAAGAAATATAGCTGGGCGTAGTGTCACGTTCCTGTAATCCCAGCTACCTGGGAAGCTGAGGCTGGGGATTGCTTGAGTCTGTGGTACCCCGGGCAACGTGAGCCTGTGGTTCCACAGGCAAAAATAACGAGACCCGGTCTCAAAGAAAAAAAAGAAAAGAAAAGAAAAGGAACTCTGTTCTGGGCTTAGCTCAGCTCCTTTCTGCCCCCTCTGAGCTGCATGATGGTGAGAGGTGTCAGGCTACTCCACACCCAAGTTTCCTCACCTTCACATGGCAGATTAAATCAAAAGCCACATCACACATGGCTAGGAGACTCCATAAGATAATGGAATAAAGTGCCTGCCAGGTATTAAAATCACACACACAAATCATCCTTATTCATTGTTTCTCCATATGCTAATAACCTCTGTACTAGGCACTGAGGAGACAAAGATGTGGTCCTTGAACTCATGGTCCTTCAAACTCATGGTAGAGTTTGAAGGTCAGAGACACAGTGATCAAAATTGAGTGAAATCCACAGACATGGGTCAGGAAGATGGCTCAGACAGTATGGAAAACCATGTGCCTGGTACCATCATGCAGATGCTCACACATGGGCAGGATTAGAGGGAGGCATGGTCACTTCCCTTTGTGGGGTTCAGTAAGACTTCCAGGAGGGCAAGGCAATTTTTAAAGACCTTGGACAATGAGTAGGAGGTTCCAGGCAGATAAAAGGTATTCAAAGGCTTTACCAAAACAAGAATGACTGGGGCATCCCACCAACAATTAAGGGATTCCATTTCAGGAAGCACCCCGCCAGTTTGTGTTTGGTTCCCTCTCCTTACAATTAACACCCTCCGTGGAAAAATAAACCAGCTTGAGAAAGGACCATGGGAGTCAGGGTTTCCTGGGGTCACTGCTGAAGAATCTAAAGCTCTCAAAGCCTTGGCTTACCCGGAGCCAGAAAGTGGTCTGAGCCAGCTGGGAGTAGGGGTAGCTGATGATGCAGGGGTACCAGGCATACTGGGAAATGCCTTCACTGAGATCTATCACCTTGGTTCGACACACCTGGAAACAGAAAAAGACAACAAAAAGGTCTTAAGGATCTGAGAGGCTGAGTTAAATTCAACTTGGCAAAGATTCACTATCCACCTATTTTGTTGTTGGCACCATGGGAGCAAACAGGGATGGGAGGGGAAGAGTCTATTCCAGGCACATGAGTTCTGTCACAGAAGAGGGGATTCTCAAGATTGTGGAGGAAAGAATGGACATCTCATTGTGGTGGGAGAGGTGAAAGAAATTCCCACAGGGGCAGATACTGGAGGTGCTGACCTGTCAGTTGGGTCTAGAAGAATAGGGAAAGTCAGAGGGGAGGTTGTTACATGTGGAGGGAAAAGAGGCAAAGACTGAAAGGAAAGCAGAAACCCTGAACATATGATCACTGCCTAAGAAGTCGGGGAAAGTGGCAGAACAAAGCAGGTTGAGGAGTTCTATCTCAGGGCAGAGTTTTGATTTCCAAGCAGATGATTTTAGGACAAATCTGTAAATTGCACTCAGATCAATATTAATGACAGAGCAAAGACTGTGACAATACTTATATTTATGTTCCCTGACAAAAATCAGCTTCATCACTCCATATGTAGTTGCGCGTGTGCGCGCGCGCGCGCACACACACACACACACACTCATTCTCAATGGCAGATCTGCCAACAGTGTTAAAAGAAGCATGAAGCATGTGTAGACAAGCAGAATTCTTCAAACTCAGGAGCTTCCTGTGTATCCAACTGTCATTTCCTTCATTGGTTCATTCATTCAAATATTTATTGAGTAACTAACTGCTCTTTGCCAATCTGTCTGGGGCAAGACGGCAGACAAGATAGGTGCCAGGAAGCTTAGAGTTGACAATGTGTGCAGATATTCAACCAGCAGATACAAGGTACCCATAACTGAAAAATGTGGAACAGAAAACAAAAGCACTGATGATGGGACAGTCCTTGCATTTGTTCAGCCTTTCTGCAGATCTCCCCAAATGAATGCTCTCCCTCTGACTTGTCATGTGGCTCCTCTCTCAAAACTTCCCAGGGAACATGAAATTGCTATTCAAAAGACTCAGATCTTGAGCTACCTATCTGAAAAGTAAGACTGACCTAAAGAGTTGTGTCATAAACTATTTTTAAGAGGTGAGATAATCTAATCTCAGTCGCACCAAGCACACATTATAAAACAAACAAAAAAAGAAAAGGAAGGAAGAAAGAAAAAAACATCCCTCTAAGGATCAAGGACATATATTCCAGCAATATCTAGAAAGCAGCAAAGGTTTGAGAATAGGTGACACGTTCCATTGTTGGGGAAGGGAGGCATAAAATATGAAATATTCACAGAATAGAAGTCAATGAAACAAAAGGATATAGAAGGACTGACCTAGATTTATAGGCAGGATGATGCTAAAAATAGTCAGCACCCTATTCAGCATGGGTCCTGGCCAATGTAAACAGAGTCCAACCCATGAATTCACAGACCTCAATAGGGAGAGAGAGAAAAACATAACACCGAGAGCAAACAAAGGGACGAAGTGTAAATGGGTAAGTACATTATCATGCCATTTATAGAAATCACACAAAGCAAGACTATGGATCACTCAGGTATTCAGATGGATGAGTGGCAAGGAACTAAAAACGGAATGGGAAAGTTCTACATCAAATTCACCATCCAAAGTCGGGTTCTGGTGTATTGTTATCTATTGTTGCCTGCATCATTTTATTTTGATAAACTTTTTGTTTTAGAGTAATTTCATGCTGCCAGGAATGTTGCAAAGCTATCACACAGCCTTCTGTATGCCCTCCATCCAGTATCCTTTGATGTTAACATCGTCACCAGTTCATTCTTGAAACCTCAAATAGAGAAAGAGAAATTGCTTAACCAATTCTAGAGAATCACACATCATCGCCTGGAAGTTCCACAGTGGTGACCAGATTTTGGATTAAGATGTTCTGGTGCTGGTCCAAAATCACTTAAAGTTTGATGAGTAAATGTGGACTGGTTATTACCATACCTCTTTGAATCTTATTTGTTGTTGTTTTGTTTGTTTGTTTTTTTTGTTTTCTTACATATCTGATCTTGGATCAGGCCAAAGCTTTACAAGGTGTCACTAGCAGCTTCTTAGGCTCTTAAGAAGTGTTGATGAACAAGTGAAAGGTCTACTAGGTCACTGTTTCTTTCACTGTTTCAGCCGGAACTTCCCACTCATCTGTTTTATATAGTGAGCTGCCTTGTAATGCCTCATTTAGGAAGAGCCCTTCATTGTTTTAAAACACTGGAAAGGACTGAAGTTAGTTTATTGCCAAAGTTCCCCTCTGCCTCCTCCTGAGGACTAGTGGGACCTGGGAATACGTACTAGTTTCCAAAATATCACAGGTAACTTCTTACAGGGAGTAAAGTGCCAAGAAATCAGCCACCTCCTTGGCCAGGAATTAGGAGATGGCTTCAGTTATTCATATCTTTTGAATCCTAATACCGAAGAGACCGTGGGTAAAACATAGCCACTTTAATGGCCTGGAAGACGTTTTCAAGTTTATTTATTTTTCTCAAAAACAACTGGGACCGAGCTTTGGCAGATGTGCCCGTGGATTGTGTTACATTTTACAACAGCGCGAGACTTTGCATAAACTATCTATGGCATTTGAAATCCAGGCCAGCAATTCAACATTTTTCATCTTGGAATTCTTTCCCCTAGTGCTCTTCGCTGCCTGGCCCCCAGCAGAGTGTGGTGGAGCACATCTCTGGCATGCGGGAGTGGGGGTGCTTATCTGTGCATCTAAGGCATTCATGGTCAAAGAAGTCTCTGGCATGAACAAAGCCCTCTTATTGCTTAAAGTCAGCTCCCTCTTATCTGGCCAGACCTATCAGCACTAGACAGGGATTTAGAGGAACACACCACTGTTATTTTATTCTCCTGTTTTCCTATTTAGCTTTGTGTTTGCTTCAAGCTGGCTGCAATCCTGACCAGGGACAGTCAAAGAAGATCAGAGAGGAGCAAACATACCCAGTTGACTCGCTGCCCAAAGCCCCAGTTGATCTTAAAACCATCTAAGTTCCTGGGGTGGTGGCGGGGAGGCTGCTGGGAAAAGGGGAGGCAAACACTCAAGAGAGCTGTTGCTTGTACAACTCTTGTGTGGATCTGCATGTTCAGAGGCATTTCTGGAGGTCTCAGGGCAATGGGGGAAGAAAGGCTTGCCCTGACCATGAGGGTGGTGGGCAAGGATACAGATGAGTCCCCAGGGGACTGAGTCTCTGGGGATGCTTTGGTTTCCTTCACCCATATGTTTGCATCTTCCACAAATGTAAATGCAGCTCCAAAAAAGCATCACTGAGGAGTACAGATGCTACTCAACATCTTGTGAGGAGACAAACTGGAGATGTATCTCCCACACTCCAAGTGGGCTTAAGGGTGCCACCATCACCCTGAGATCCTCTTCATTTATCACTTTTTTTCTTCAGTGTCCATGTCACTCATGCCAGTGACCTTTCAACCTCTCCTCCCCTCTTCCCCCTTCCCCCCTTCCCACCTCTTTCAAATCTCTCATCAGGCCCCCTGCTTCCACTCACATTCTCCACACTCGGGTACAAAAGTTCCAAGGATGCCAAGTGCTTTCCCTACATTCCAACTTCATAGAGATCCAGCGGATGAACAGGGGAGACTTTCCCCATGTCTGTCATGCTGGTAGGACCAAGAGCTGACCCTCTCTTCACACCACTTATTGCTCGTGGAATAAGTGGAACTCATTATTGAGGCTCTAGAAACATGGGCAATCTCTGGGCTCCAAGTTCCTCTAGGAAGTAAAGTGGGGAGGGGTCTCCTAGTGACACAATCTATATCTTCAGTATCTACCATGTTCATTGCAGCTTTGTTTCACAAGCTGTGGAAACAACTCACATGTTCATCAACTGATAGCTGGATAAAGAAAATGTGGAATGTGTACATGATGGAGTATTATTCAGTCTTTAAAAAGGAGATCCTGCCACAAGCGACGCAACTCTAAGGAAAATAAGGCAGTCACAGAAGAACACATCATGTATGATTCCACTTCCATGAAGTTGCTAAAAGAGTCCAATTCATAGCATCGAAAAATGGAATTGTGGTTGACAGGGTGCTGGGGAGCAGAAGGGAGTGTTAATCACTAGGAGTCAGGTTTTCTGTAAACAAATATGTTGAATGCCTAAAATATCAAGTTTTTACTGAATGAATAAATATATTAATAAACAAATGATGGAGCAAAGGGGAAAAAGAAATCCACGTGACGTTGCTAGGGAACAAATGGCAGTGGTGGGGTTGCATGTTCCTCACACGGGCACTGGAGAAGGGCTCTTCCCATCACTTTGTGAAGAGAACTCGCTGCCATGGTCAGGCAGCCCATTCACTGCCAGTTGGTCCCAGCAGCCGAGGGCAGGGATATCTGGTCATACCTGATGCCCGGACTACTTCCTCCCAGTGCCAGTGCTTACAAGGGTTCTAATTTTAGAGATGTAGGGTTAGCGGGACTTGGACAAGCTGTTGGTGAAGACCCATTCCCTCTTCAATGCTCAAGAAAGGGTAGGTGGTTAGCACCCTCTCAACCCAGCCAGCGAAATAGAAAAATTGGTAGGAAAATGCAATATCTTCTGGCTCCTCGAGCTAACGCCATGTCAACCACTTTCTGCACCCCATCAGACCTAGCTCTGTTGTTAGAACCACCTCCAGAGAGAGGGATGACTTTCTCCCCAATAACTCATGGCAATTTGGGGGCCCAAATTACTTTCTTCTCCAGAGAACCCTGCCTTGGGGTCCTGATGGAAGCTGAGTAGGTCACAGCCTCTCACTCTCATCTGAGCACCCACTGGGACCAAGAGCAAACGGCTGCTTTCCCTTTGGCCTTGAGGGGGTCTCTCATCTTCAGCACCACCCATTAGATATTCACTCCCCCACCTCTGTTATCTGCACTTGCCTCACATGCCACCTGGGACATAGGAGACCTGGATCAGGTCTCACTGTTTCCCTACAGGCTGGGCTTCCCTCTCTCCCTCAGTTCCCTCAGTGTGAAATACATGGTTATCTGGAACGACAGCTAAGGACCCCAGAAACCCAAGGACACCCACATGGGTAATGTGTTCTAAGGGTTTCGTGGCCCCCCCCATCTTTGTATCTTCACAAGTTTTCTACGAGGCTGGAATTCTTAACTCATTTTTTTCTGAGGAGGAAATGAAACCCAGAGGCAGTGAAGGCTACAGTTCCAGCTGTGAACAAGACTACAAGGAGGCGGGTTTTGAGCCCTCTGATTCCATACTCTGTGGACCCAACCACAGCGCACCGCAACTGGTAACCACCTCTGCTTCTATGACTAGAGAAGAGAACACACTACACTTGTAGCTCCACTTGCTCTATTCACACTCCCTGCTCCCCAATGGTCCCCATAATTAACTCGTTGAAGTAGAAAATGAACCCCATGTCCCGGTTTCACAGCAACCCTTCACAGACCATGGGACAGAACATTTCCTAGATGCAGTTCACAAAGGCCTTCAGGGGGTAGATTCTGCCACATCCCACCTTCATTTCCAGCCTCTTTCCCTCCCCATGAAGCAGTCTCTGTATCCACAGCAATGTTCCCTTCTCTTGAGACAACTCTCACAGGCCATGAGCTGCACACCACGCACCCAGACTCCCTGGTCTCCTATAGTGGACAGCCCATTTTGTGAAATACTACACACACTTCAAAGCCACGCTCAAATAGCAGTCCTCCTCCGCAAGCCTGGACCCACCCTACAGGCAGAATTAAGTGTTCTCTCTTATGTGTCCATATTGTTCTTTCCATGTACCTTGGTTACAGCACTTGTCCAGCTGGGTGATAGTTGTTCAGTGCTCAGTTTTATTCCTTTAAACTCTGAAGACTCTCAAGGTGAGAAGCTCAAACAAATCCTAGCTGAGTGCCCAGATAAAGGACCCACTAGGTGCGAGGGCTCAGCAGTAACAAAGCAGAAGCTGCGCAGACCAGGGGTCTGTTCTGTGCAGGGCACTGTTTTGAAGACTCTCGATGGCTCTGTCATGCCATCCTCAGGACACTTCTGTGAAATGGCTGCTGTTATTGTACCCCTTTTACAGATAAGGAAATTGAGGCCAGCCATTTTCCAAATGTCACATAACTAGTTAGTGATAGAACTGGGATTATTATAACTCAGGTCACATTCTTAACTGTAAGTGCTGAGCTGGAAAATGAGTCTCTGCTCATCCCTCAGGGCTGATGTGGATGAAAATGATGGCCCTGGGACTTCTCCTGGAACCTTCTGAATGGAGGTTGCTTCAGGAGGTCAACAGAGGCTCTGACAGGTCTGCCTTGAGGAAGAGGGAAAGGATCAAAAGACCCTGGCTACCAGACAGAGAATCTGCTTCCCACACTCCTCCAACTGCTTGCTTCTTCTGTGACCCTCACCCTCCCACATGTAAAAGAATAGACCAAAATGAATCTATTCCACTCTGACATCATGTTGGCTTGTCATCCTCAGACTCTTCCTAGTGACTGTTGCAGCAGAAGTGAGGCCCCATGGGAACATGAAGCAAACCCAAAAATGATGGAAATCCCCATGCCCAACGAGTCATCACCTTCTCCAGCTCTCAGTAAACTCATGGGACCCCTACCACTGATTTCTGAGACTGGACGCTAATTTCACAACCCCCTTTTCCAGTTAAGATAACCAGAGGAGGAACAGAAAATTTTGCTACATCTATTCCAGCAATGTGTTTTTCTGTTTTATTTTCTTTTCTTTTGTGGATGCCATTGCATGCTGCTAAAGAGATTTCTTTCCTCTGTACTTAGAGAGCATTGGCTGTTTTGAGTCGGGAGAGTCTTCAGAGATCTGACTGCAGACATCACATCCCATAAACATAAAGAATAGAAGCCAGTGGGTAGAGGAGAGATTGTCTTAAAGGTACTTGGTTAGCTCCCCTGTGCTAACCAGTGGTTGGAGTATCTGGTGATCAGCAGTTCTCAGGCTCACAGAAGCAGAACCCTCTGTGGCTCAAGGATTTGGGGAGGCCCTTGTCAATTCCATGTACTGCCAACTGCGGCATCAGCACCCCAGTCCAAGCCCCCTCCCTTACCGAAGACTGCTTTTAATTAGAGGAGTTAACGATGTCTTGCTTTCAAAGGGTTTTTAAAATCCAGTTTATCTTCCACCCACACACAATGTACACAAAGGCGGAAGATAGAGGGAGGATGGGGGAGAAGGAGTACTGGTATTTTCCCACACGGGAGATACCATGAGGTTTCTTTCTTTCTTTCTTTTTTTTTAGACTATGTCTCACTATTTTTGCCTGTGGAACTGCAGACTCACATTTCCCAGGATACCATGGACTCAAGTGATCCCCAGTCTCAGTTTCTCAGGTAGCTGGGACTACAGGCATGCATCACCATGCCCAGCTCACCATGAGGTTTCTATTGAATTTGGCTTTTACAGATTGGCATGCCCTTTTGTCAATCACAGGAGGGAGGAAGGGCTTGTCAAATCTGTAGCCCATCCTCTTCAATTTCCTCTTTCAACCCAAAGGGACCTGGGAATGGGCCTCTTAGAAAAAGAGAGGAAAAGGCATAAGGAAGGAGGAGCATGGGGGTGCATGCTGACACCACCAATACACATCAGTGCAAAGGAACACACACACATGCACATGCACACACACTCCCTGGGCAGTGTTTCTCAATGTTTAGGTCACATCTGAAGCTCAGGCTGTCAAGTTGTTTGCTCAAGAATTGCAAGGTTACAAGAGATACAGAAGTGGGTTCTCGATTTGAAGAATGCAGGAGGGAAGGTCTGCAGGGTGTTGGCGCCTCAGGCCCTGGCTATAAAGAGACTTGGGAGACAAGACAGTGTGGCCCCAGCTGCAATAAACGTATGTGTGGGCTGAGTGACACACTTGCCTTACACATCCAGAAAGCTGAGGTGACTGCTCCTTACAGAAGATGCTGCCCCTCTCCAGCACTGCTGTGGGGAAGGGAAGGATCCCAACTCATCAGATGATCCACCAATACTGGCATTGCCCATGGATGGTCTCATGGGATCCTCACACCAACCCTGAATTATTAGCATCTTTGTCCCCACATCAGAGATAAGGATGCTGAGGTTTAGAAGGCGCTGGTCACTTGGCCAAGGTGTAGGAGTATTAGCTAGGCTGGTCTGGCTCAAGGTCCATTCTCTTCCCACCCTGTGGCTGCACAAGCAGAGAACACTTGCTCATGCCCTTGGAGTAATGCACTTGTGATACATTTGCTGCCTGTCCACCCATCTCCAGGCATGAACAGTGCCTCCACCAGATTTCTCTCCCCCTTCCACTCGTGTCTGATTTGGGTCACTGGACGGGGATCTCTGACTGTCGCCAACTCGAGCTGATGAGGCTTTTCTAAGGCTGCACTCGCAGCTCAGGGGTGATGACTTGGACCCTGAGTTCCAGCTCTCCATGGCCCAGACCAGTGTGCGAAGAGGATGACAGCCACGTGGTGCAGGCTGGCACTGGAAGACCTACAACTCTCTGACTAGCAGGCACCAGAAGTGGTTTCACCCCCCCAGCACCCAGAGCCCCAATGGAATCAAGTTTGATAAATACAGTAACAACAACAATAACTGATGGTCACAGAAATTTCTCTCATTCATCTAGCACACTCAAGAACCAACCTGATTCCATTATTTCACTTAATCCTTACACCCACCCCATGGAAAAGTTTTAGCATCCTGGATGAGAAACCAAGTTTGAGAGTCAACAGGAGATGCCCTGATCCTGGAGTATCCAGTTGAGGAACATGCTTGGCATCAGCACTGCCATTCCCTCCCCTGCCCGGGAAAGATGGTATTCATTAAATCATGTGCATTTTTCTCTCAAGTATAGACATCTGAAGCCATCTCAATAAAATGCTATGCAGCAAGATACACACAATTGGTCAAGATGAACTGAGAAGATGAATTGTATTTGAGTCCTTGAACTTGTCCATTAACTCGCTGAGGGCAAGCATCAATCTGGCTTGTTACATCTCAGCTTTCACTGCAGCCAGAGGTCTAAAGTGGTTGACTAAGCAAATAGCAAGCAAATAAAAGCATGAAGAAACAGTAACATAAATGTGATGAATCCCTGACTACACAGCAGACTTTGTCACAAGCGCTCCATGCACTTCATCTCAATGAACATACAACTGAGCCCACAAGACTCAGACCTCTGCACTGAGGGTCTCTCCTACTGGCTGCGGTCCTCCTCTGCCTGGGCCGCTTCTCCCCAATCCTACACTCACCCCAGCCTCCTTCCTTCCTGTGCCCCCTTTTTTCCAAACTGACCCTCTTCACACAGAAAAGTTGAAGGGTAACCAAGGATTAACAAATACACAACATATACACACCTTCAATCCCCTCCTCCAATCTCCTTTTTACACACTTAATAGCAATGGGAAAAAACAAAACAAAACAAAAAAAAAACAGGCTTTCTTTTACCGACCAGACCATTAGAAACAATTATCACTTCCCCAGGCCTCCAAAGCAGCTTTCCCCTTTGATGCCTGCCTTAAAGAGATAGAGGGGAGGGGGAGGGGAAGATTGCCTTTCTTTCAATTTCAGGAATTATTTTTTGGCATGGACAGACAAGCAAAGAAGCATTTCCTATGTGCAGGGTGGGTGTGTGGAGCAGAGAGAGGCTCTCTTTTTCCCACTGAGGGTTCTGGAAATAGCAGACCTCAGGGCCTCCACCCAGAGACACCTAGATAACTTGGAGTTGGATGCCCCCTGTCTAGGGAACTCAGTCTGGGGATGATTAGCACCTCTTTGCCCTAAGGGTATGTCCTAAACTCCTATTAGGCATTTCACACTTTATAGGTTGAGTACCCTCCAGATCAGCACTTCCCCATGAGCCTGAAATCCGGTCCTTTGGCCCACCAACCTCTGATCTGATCTAGCTAGAGAAAAAAGTCTAGGCTTTCCAAAATAAAGGAGCAGAGAAACCATTGAAGATACAGCTGGTCAGCTATCTCCTGAGATTTTTCCAAGTGGAGAAACAATGGTTCTTAGAGAGAAAAAGTTGGGGATTATGGGGCGGATTCAGGGAGAAAGCTCATTCAATGGCTTAATATCACAGACACAGGTTCGGAATTCTAGAAGAGCAGAAACCAGGTGCCCAACCTACAAAGGGGAAAACGTAAGCCAGAGGCCTAGGAAAGGAATCGTGAGAGGCAGCAGCGTCCAGGTGTCTTGCCCACCCTTACTTGTGAAGTAATAGCTACATTTCAACACACAGCCTTCCACGGCCATGCAGTGGGCAACCCCATCCTCACTCACCCTGCAAGGTTTGCCCAAGCCCACCCAGTCAGGACCAGAGAATCTTCTAGATCTCTGCGTATGTCACCCCAAGTCTGGCTCCCATGGCACAGATGAGGAAACCGAGGCCCACACTGTGCAAACAGTGAGCATTGTAAGGCTATGAGAATGACAGTGATGATGACAAGCAGCCTCTGCTTTCCCTCCATGAACTCCACCCTGATGTCACTGTGAAGTGAGGATTCAGAGTCACCAGTGTCACATGGGGACACTGAGGCCAGAGAGAGGCAGCACTAGTCACCACTGCAGAGGGACGAGTCAAAAAAATGAGAATGACAACGGGGATGACCCACCTGCATTCTGCAAAGTGTCAGGGCCCACAGCCCCAGCCGCCAAGCGCAGCGTTCTCTCTCCCCATTTCACCGACAGGAGGCCCAGCCTGGGATCGCGCCCATGCCCGGAATGCAGACACCCATTCTGAGGAGGTGCTGAGCAGGGGGCTGGCTCCTCCAGCTAGTAAATCCTCTAACAAGGGAGCGTGATTAGTGTCGGATGTGGCGGTGGGCTTTTGTGCTGCTGACAACTGCTCCCTTGAAAGGCCCGGCCGGCTCATTTCACACGGGCCCTCGGCAGGCCTGCTCCAGTCTCCATAATTATGCCATTCACTCCTCACCCGGGCCTGCTGCTGAACTCCTGACCCAGCCGTGAAAGACTTGGGATCTCATTACTAATCTCTTAAGCCACCTAGTCCTCCAAACTACATCCATTTAAGTTGGAGGCCAAGGTTTTGGAGGTGGGAGCAGCGGGGGGGAGGGAGCGTCCGGCTGTGTTCCCGATGGGCCGTGGCCCAGAGACAGGGCAGCTGGCAGGGTGGCCCGGCTGAGGGGCGTGTGTGGCTGAGCTTAGAGACCAAGTAGCCTTTGAAGGAGAAGGGCATCTGGGTCCACCTGTTTGTAATTTCAGCAGTGGGGGTGGGGGCTGAGGCTTGTGTTTGTTTTAATTATTATTATTATTGCTGAAAAGGGAGGGAAAAATGAGCAGAAACTGCTAACATCTGGGGGCTGCTCTACAGCTTACGTAATCTCAGGATCCCCAGCCAGATGGTTCGTGGGTGACTTCACGACGCATGTGCCTCCTCCAGCCATCAGATGCCGCCGAGGTTGGGACAGTGGGGTGAGGCACCTTCCCGAAATTCTGAAGGGGCACACAGCAGCAATTCGGGGGGTCCCAGATCTGTATTTTCTTTGGGGAGACTTGAAATTTTTTCTAGAACAAGTTCCTTTTCCCCCTGAGACTTCTTCCTCATCGTTCCTTTATTCGATAACCATGGACAAAGCCCTTCTTGTGTGTGAGGTTCTTATTCCTAAGGACCTGATTCCACTTTGGAATTTTACTTATAGAATAAGCAAATTTCAAGTTCAAGGCTAACTTTCCTTATTCCATTTGGCTCATGGTCTACAGGAACAAAATGGACTCCAGATCGAAAAACACAACAGAAATCCAATGCAGATAAAATCCCTTCTTCTAAATCGCCCCCAGCACCATAGAGATTGGCATGCAGGGCAAACAACGATGGCAGCACCTCCTCCTAAAACTCAGTGGAAGTGTCTGTGTTGGAGGTGCGCGCAGGCTGAGGGTGGGTCACGGAAGAGGCCATCTGTCCCTAAGGACCAGGTCCAAAAATGCAAAAATCTTAAAGCCAAGTGGACTCTGGAGAGCAGGAGCTGGAGGGAAGATGGGGAGAGGAGGGGAAGTGAAGGCAAGGCAAGAGGTAAAACTGGGCCACAGTTGAGCCGTGACCAACCCAGTTTCCCAGATGATGTCAATCTCAGGCATGAAGGATAATGTCTGAGGTGCGGACTTGATGCAAACACAGCTCCGACCCAGTGCATTGCTTTTTACAAAGGATATCATTTAATTTCCTGTGCTTCTATATCTCCTTACTCCCCACATCTGTACTAAAAGCAATTCCTGAAATTTCATATATTCTAGATCAGGTTATAAAGGAATGTGTGAACTCTGGATTAGACCAAGACGGTGGGTGCTATGAGCTCCAGTTAGAAAATGCACTCATTCGCCACCAGTATTGGATGAGAAGCCTGATACCTCATGATGCTCATTTCAGAGGCACTACCAGTTCCAGGCCAGAAGACTGAGACCCTGTGATTCTAGCATAGGGTCCAGGTTGCCTGCTCTAAACCCAACACCCTGTGCAGAGAGTCAAATAGCAAAGACCAAGAACACTAATCTCATTAGCATTAATTCAGAAAGGTTTGTGGCCTGCTTGAGTGTGGAGGGAAGACCACAGTCAAGTTCAGAGCAAGCATTGAAATGTAGGACTCTCCGCTGCTCATCCAGAGGCACGCAGACAAGATGCAGGTTGTTCTAAAAGCAGCTGCTCAGTTATTCTCCGGGAGGCTCTGGGCATCTGTGGGTTAACCAGGAAAGCTGTGACCACATCCCAGCATGGCGCCTGGTCACTGAAACCCTTGGTCAGAAATAGCTGAGCAGAGGTTAATGGCAGTCTTAACCACACTGGTCTATTCAAAAAAGGTCAGAGGAGTGATTTTTCACTTAAAAACAGCTGTGTATTAAAAGATCAAGACTTTCTCAAGTTCATAAAACTAGGAGTTTCCAGGTTGTTTTTTGTGTATTTGTTTTCCTCCCTTCTCCCCCCTCCTCTTCTCCAGCTTTCCTAATTAAGGTCTGTGAGTTCCAAGTCGTGTCCAAATGAATGACGAGTCACATCACCTGCAGGGAACCCCACTTGATGCCAAGATGGTTAAGGCCAGTGCAGGGCCACTGTGTCCCACTCCTTTCTACAAGAACTCGGGGGGGCCTGAGCCCTCCTATAACCCCAGTGACCAGGGTTGGCAGTCACCAAGGGACTGACTTGTTTCTGTTTGCATTTGAAGGACAGACAAGGCTCTTGGCAGGGTCACCTCCAACTTGATTTCCCCTAGAAAGAGGTTTCAGAGGAAGCAATGTACTGACATACGCAAGGAACAAGGCAGGAATCGCTTATGCTTACAATGGTCTCCTACAAATCTCACACTCATCCTTCTTGGAAAAGAGTGGCACTTCTCTCTGGCACTCTTCAGAGACAGGGGAAGGAACTGTGATAGCTGACTGGGGCTTTTGCCTACCAAATGTCCAGTGTGCACTGCCAATCTGTGTATCCATCACCCCATCAGGAGCCTCCTCCAAGGGAACCCTCCCAGAGTCATGCTTTCCCCCAGTGGCGCCCTTGGCCAAGGCAGGACACATCTGCACAGAAGCAGGGTGTTGAAGCAGCTGTTCAGAGATGCGGTCCCTGGGAACAACTGCAGCGTGGTCTGGGATCTATCCCTACACCTGCTACTTTCCAGAACCTTCCATGGAACAGAGGACAGGATGTCATTCCCACTTTAAAGTCAAAGGGATGTGGGTTGGAATCTTGGCTTCTATTGTTACTGACCTTGAACCTTTTACTAAATCTAAATTCTTGCAAAATGAGATGCTGGTAACTACTTGGTGGGCGTAGGGGGGAAGTAAGGGGGTCATTGCCAGGATTCAAAGAGCTCTTATACTTGCAAGACACAGCCCTGCATGCTAGAAACACAAAACTAACGTTTCCTTCCTTGGACCCTCCTTACTTCTTCCTCCCTGGCTCTAGATGAAGATAGTCTTGGGTTCAAATTCTCAACTTCCCGTCTCCACCCTGGGCCAGCTGCAGAATCTTGGCTTGAATGTTTAGCCTTTGTGAGTCTCAATTTACTCCTCTGCAAAGCAGTGGCAGTTAGTGGCCCCCTCACAGGGTGGCTGGTAGGTGTAGATGTACTAACACCATGTGGGACTGAGTAGAGTTCCTCATGCAAAATAACTACGCTGAGAGGCAGGTCATTGACATTTTGCTTATGACCCTACTTTGATTATTAGTCACTCCTTTTCCCTTCCTCCTTTAATTCCACCCTTTCCTTCTCCCTTTATGTCTCTCTCTCCTTCTTTCATTCTCTCTTACTCTTTAGTCTCTTTCTCTCCCACTCTCTCCCCACCCCCAGTCCCGAAAATGGGCTCTTAGTGGGAGACCTTTCTATGAGTCACATTCTCAGGCCAGGAAAGCCCTTTAGCTTTCTAATAATCTCTGTAGGGAACCCAGTCTCAGAGATATCACCAAGATCATCGCAACACCTCCCAGAATAATGAGCGCAAACAGGGGGGACTTTATCCTAGGACTCAGCCTCCAGAAGGTGTTTCCTCCCATTTGCACAAAGTTGTTACGAGAGTAAAATGCAGGTTCAGTCATAAATATTTATCCTGTGTCTACCATGGATCCTGTTCTTGGGACACACGGCAGTGAACATACACTGCCTGGGACACATGGCAGTGAACACACGCTGCCTAGGACACACCAGAGCAACAGCCACCCGGAGAAGGCACTGTTCTTTGAGCAGCTAACATTCTGGAGGGTGAAGGGAAGAGGATGGGGAAATGGGGGGGGGGAGGTTCATGGAGGCACAAGAGCAGAAGGAATGCCAGGTTTTCTCAACACAGGTTTCAGGGTCTCTACATCCTTACATCATGTGTTGGCCCTCACCTATCTGTGATGCAGGGGATGAATATGGTGGCAGGGGTGGAATAAGAAGCCCCTGCTCATTCTGCTCACCTACTGCATTTACATGGGAATGCAACAGACACTGTGCCTATGTAAGCCAATCCTAAAGCAGCCATCTCGGGCACATAGTATTTCCATCAGCATCATTCAGTGAATTCATAAACATTTTCTGAGTATTCTCCAGTATGAAACACAGTGCCTGAGACTAATATATCCCTAAAACTGTAAGTTGGACCCCAAACTCCTAACTATGCCCAGGCCATTTGGTATGAAAAGCCAGGGCTAGAGGTGAAAGCAGACTGAGAGGCAGCTTGCACTTCGGGTCACTGGAGGATTCCAGCAGGGTTACTCTGTATGTATGTAAAGGGTAAGGGTTATATGTAAAGGGTAAGGGCTGTATGTAAAGGTAAGGGTTGTTTGTAAAGGGTAAGGGTTGCTCATGGGCTGGGCAGGTCAGAAAAGGTCACATGGATGACATGTGATTTGAGTGAGACATTGAAGAACAGTTAAGGCTCAAAGAGGTGGAAGAGGGAGTAGTGGTGAAACAGCAAGCATAGGGCATGACTGGGGAAGGATGGAAAGTCCTTCAGAGCTGGAGGGCACTGGACAGACAAGAGGCTGTAAAGAGAAGCTGGCCCAGACCATGCAAGATACCTCCTGAAGCTTTTGGATTTTCTGGGTCATGGGCAACAATGCAGTAAGCTTCACAGGTAAGAAAGGACCACGGAGACCACTACTTATAGTGAATTACGGAAAATATTCTCTCAAAGGAAAAATGCTCCAATGACGATAGAGGTCAATGTGGAAGACTGATGCTCAACCATGAGATGATTGATACTTCATAGTTTACTGGGAAAACACAGAAAGAAATGTTTAAAAGCAGTACTCACACTTGGGAGGTGTGATGGAGGAGTGGAAACACCTGATTTGTGGAGCCTGAAAGAAATGGATTTACTCCTGTCTCATCGGTTAAGACAGGGGATCTCCCAGGATCCTTTGCTGTTTGCTCCACAGGTTGGTTACAAGCATGCAAGCCAATGGCACATGTCATTCAGGTTGGTGTTAGCATGTGCTGGGCACTGTCCAGTGTTGCATGTGTTACCTGGTGACACTTCACAATGGCCACTTTCTTTTCCTGCTTCACCCAGGAGGAGAATGAGGGCCCTGATCCTGTCTCAGGTCTTATAATAAGCGGCAACATGCAAGGGGTCCCCTCCGGGAATGCTGTCCCACAGAGATGCCCACCAGCCCCACCAGAGCTGCCTTCCATTGAAATGAATTACAATGAAAAGCCCAGTTCCTTGGCTTCGTGAGTCCCACTGGCAGGCTCAAGGTGATGGTGGCCTGAGTGGTAACATGAAACTCTTTCAGTGACATGACCAGTTCTGTAGGACTGTTCCTCTGGGGCTGCCTTCCCTGATATATAACCTCCCACCCAGAGATTGCCTTTCCTCACTTGTTTGGCACTGAACTGGTCATCTCCTATAGGTCCCCTTGCTGGACAAGTGCCCTGTAGACCTGGGCCTCCCCCAGGTAGCATCCCATTCCTGAAAGCTATATCCTGGCAATAGACCAGATCACATCTGGTAGACCAGATGCCTCCTCTGGGACTTGTCACTGGGATGGAGGAACAATGTAGACATCAGCCAATCATGCCCAGCTACACTCAAGGGTCCAGCTTGGGAAAGGGACCGGGTGGGCAGAAGCTCCAGGAACGCCTATTTTAGCCTTCCAGGGCAGAGAAGCCTGGCTCCCAGCAGAGGTCCCTCTCTGAGTCCATTTCTTCCCCAGAAACACAGAGCACCTCCAGGCTGGGATCAGGCAAGTTTAAGAATCCCATCCTTGGTGTGAGAGTGAGCATCGGTTCTTTTTTGGCCTGAATCTATAGATAAGGCATCTAAGTGATTTAAGTAGCAAAAATGGGGGTGCAGTGATTAGGGTGACAGGGCTTGAAAAACAAACACAAACAAATGAACACACACACAAACAAGAATGAGATCCTGCGTACTGCCAAACCCCAACCCCTCCCGCCCCCCGAAACCCCATCCTTTGTGCCTGGCTTGAGAAAGTTTACTTTCAGACTTAGAGAAATGAGCGTGCGGTTTTGGGGACAGAATTCAATCCCGAAGCAGTGGGCCCTGCAAACTCAGCTGCCTATGGCTTCCTAAGTGCACCGCAGCCTCGGCGAGGGAACCCTGTTTACATTTTTCACATGTTTCTTGGGTACAGAACATGAAACTAAATTACATAGCAAAGGCCTTGCTGGCCAAATGCCGATGCCCCCACTTAAAATAACAACAATTAAAGCAGAAATCAAAGCAAGTAAAGCCATGAGAGATAAGAATGGAGCCGGCTCTGGGCAGGATCTGGTTCTGAAGCCAAAAGGGGAAGAAGATGTGAAGGTGAGTGCTATGAGATGGGACAGGGTCAGGTTGAAGAAGAGACAAGACAGAGGTCAGGGACCTTCCCGAGGCCACAGGATGGAGAGGCAGGGCTATGTCTGCTCACAGCTAGCTCTGGGCAGGGGCTATGTCTGCTCACAGCTGGCTCTGAGCTTTAAGTCAGGACTCAAGGGGCAGGAACCAATGAAGATTCAGTCTGCAAGCGAGGTGCTCCCTGCTCTCTAAGGCACCTTCCGAGCTAGCCATGTTCCTCACATGCTTCCAAATGCCAGCCTCCTAATGCATGTGTTCAGTAAGAGGTTTTCATGGGGAGTGCATGAGAGGTAGTCAGTGAACGGGCCACAGGAATTCAACCCATTATATCTGTTAGTTCGCTGGGGCTTCATGATCACTCCCCAGAGTAACAGCACACCCAGTGAGGCTCAGAAATGTAAAGTGGTTTGCTTGCTACAAGGAGCAGTTCTCAAGCCCAGTCCCTCTGACTCTAAAGCTCACGTTGCCTCCATGAAAGCATCTTTATTTGCCCCCAAACATTCAAATAAGAAAAAAAAAATCATCGCTCATCTCTCTTTCATTCAGGCTCACTGCTCCCCATCAGAACATAGCCCTTACAAGGCTCAGTGCATTTGTGGATGCTTCCGAGTGCTTGGCCAACACCAGTCTTTCCTTACTCCTGTGTTCCCTTTCCCCCATAGATACTACTCACTGCTTGGCAACAGTGGCTGAACTGACTGTTTTAACTGACACCCACCGCTGGCAGGACCCTTGCACCCACTCACTTCACCGTGAGCCTGTTGATTCTGAATCCACAAATCAGAATCGTTTCATGACACACAGGGGATTCAGAGACTGAGGGAAGTTGTTTTATAGAAATCAAATCTCAATTAAGTCAAGTAAGACCAAGAGACTCTCCAAGTCTCTCTCTGCTCAGACTCTCACCTGAAAGCACTCCGAAAGGAAGGAAGGAAGGAAAGAAGGAAGGAAGGAAGGAAGGAAGGAAGGAAGGAAGGAAGAAAGAAAGAAAGAAAGAAAGAAAGAAAGAAAGAAAGAAAGAAAGAAAGAAAGAAAGAAAGAAAGAAAGAAAGAAAGAGAAAGGAAGGAAGGATGGATGGACGGACGGACGGACAGACGGATGAACGAACGAACGAACGAAAGAGAGAAAGAAAGAAAGAAAGAAAGAAAGAAAGAAAGAAAGAAAGAAAGAAAGAAAGAAAGAAAGGGAGGATGAAAGAAAGAATGACAGAAAGAACAACAACAGCAACAATCCAGTTATTCCTAATGGAATCCCTTCATTGCTAAAAATATGTAACCAGGGGAGGGCTTCTTGAAAATGGGTCATTAACTACCAGCAGGAAAACCACACTTTTGGATCAGTCGCCTCATCCTTGCGTGTGCCTGCCATCTAGATGCTATCACTCTGGTTCTATACTTAAGGAATTGGCAACATTGAAGAACACTGGCCCCTATGAAACCAAGGCGGTGAGCAACAGATGAGACCAGGAAACTAATGTGATGTCAGCCCAACTAATTTTTTTTTTTTTTACTTTAAAATCCTCGTCAAGGGCCGGGCCCCGTGGCGCATGCCTTTAATCGCAGTGTACAAAGTGAGGTTGAGACTAGGAATCACTTGAGTCTGCAGGTTTGAGACCCGCCTACGCAACACAAGGAGACTTACTCTCAAAAAGTAGCTGGGTGTGGCAGCATGTGCCTGTAATCCCAGCTACCTGGGAGGCTGAGGCTGGAGATCACTTGAGTCCGGGGTGCCCGGGCAATGAGAATCTGCAGTTCCCCAGGCAAATTAGCAAGATCTAGTCTCAAAATAAAATAACATCTTCGCTGAAAAAATTACAGGGTCGCTGATGGTGTCTGGCATTTCACAGGTTTGCATAAATCTCAAGAGTGAACGAGGAAAGGAGGGAGACAGGAGAGAGTTGGAAGAAGCATCTGGTGAATTCCTTACAAAGGATCTTAAAATTTTGGTGGATTTAATGTCCTTTCTCACGGCCCATGTTTCCCTCGTGATAAGTTCTAGGCAGCTGGCAAGCTCGGGGGGAGGGGGCTCCTCTTTGCTGCAGGTGCTGTTTGCTGCTCCCTGAGGACTTTTGGGGTGCCCCGACACCAACGGGACAGACTGTAACAGACTCTGTTCTGTCCTCTCATATGACTCTCACATGTGCTCTTGAAAAATTATTCAGAAACCACCAGGAGTAAGCAGATCCCTTGGGTATTTGGGAAAAGTGCTTAGACTCTCCTGACATTTCAGCGTGTTCCCTCTGCCTCTCCTCCTTTCCTAGCCAGGGGCAGATGCTGTCCCATCTCCACTGTGAGAACGGTCCATGCTTCGGTGAGGTGCCAGCGGGGGAGGGGTGACCTTTGGCATGACCTTGGCACTGGGTCAAGTGCCAAGGGTCTCCCTGCCTTTTGCTAACAATGCCTTTCAAACCTCATGGGAGAATTGCTTGTCAGTGCAAAACTTTCAAGGGAGGCCGGTATTTCCATGCAATACTAGCAGCCTGGGGTGAGAAAGAGGAGCAGTGGGTGACAACAGGCCACGGGTGAGGTCCAGCTCAGGTGGAGAGCCCTAGGGTCTCCCCATGATGCAGTTTCTCCATTTTGAGAAGTACCGCTGCTCAGTTCTAGAATGTGCTCCTTGCCCCTAGGAAGGGGTCTGGCATGCAGATAGTGTCCAATCAATGCCACACCTCTCCCAAAATGAATATCTGATCCTGGCAGCCCCCAAATCATTTAAAACTTCTGCAACTCCAAAAAGCCAGGCATGGTAGTGCACCTGTAGTTCAAGCGTTGGGAGGCAAGAGGCCTGGGATAGCTTGAGTTTGCAGGTTTGAGACCCACCCGGGGCAACTAAGCAAGACCTTGTCTCAAAAAAGCAGTCAGGTGCAGTGGCGGGCGCCTGTAGTCCCAGCTACCTGGGAGGCTGAGGCTGGGGATTGCTTGAGTCCATGGGATCGGAATAACCCTGGGTAACATAGTGAGACCTAATCTGAAAAAAATACAATAAAATAAAACTTCTGCAACCCCATCAGCACCAGTGCATTCCCCACAAACCTTCCCAACATCTCTCTCTCTCTCTCTCTTTTATTTGAGACTAGGTCTCGCTATTTTTGCCCGTGGAACCGCAGGCTCTCGTTGCCCAGGGTACCACAGACTCAAGTGATCCCCAGCCTCAGCTTCCCAGGTAGCTGGGATTACAGGTGTGCGCCACCACACCCAGCTATTTTTTTGGAACTGGGTCTCTCTATGGGCCCCAGGTGGGACTCGGACCGTGATCCCTAGCCCCGGCCGCTTCATAGGCTGAAGCTTACAAGCATGAGCCACTGTGCCCGGCCTCCAGCATCTCTCTTGACTTCTCACTGGCCCTCTCTTGGAACCTTCCTTTGCTCCTCCCTGTTTGTCCATCTCCAGGTCCCCCTGACATGCTCTTCCACTCACTCTCTTCTGTCTCCAGCTTATTCTTCTAGTCACAGAACAAGAATCACTCACACGCTAGATCTCCCCACCCTTCTGTCAGTTCCCTGTCCAAGCACTTCCTAATCTCAGTGTGAATGCAGAGAGAAACCTCCCCCACCCTTGTGTCCAGGGAATTCAGAGTCTATCTGATCCTTGCCCTGGACACAGGGATGAAGATGCTGCAGAAGAATGCTCTCTGCCTTCCTTTGGACCTCAAGGGAAATGCACACCCCGACAGGTCTCAGTTGGCTTCATTTCAAAGTTGCCTGCGTACTGCCCATGCGCTGTGTCCACGGCTCACCACCAACCTGAGATCTGGTACATCTGAGATCCTTGTATCCTCTCCCTTTCACCATGATCCTATTTGTGCTTTTCTTCTTTTTTCACCTATTTCCCACTTCTCCAGAAATAAATCTAAGAAATATGTCTTTAAACTCAGAGGGTGGTAACTTACAGCACTTCCTTGGTCTTACCCCTAGTTCCATATGAACATTTTAGATGACTTTCCGCAGAGGAAAATGTTTATAAACTAAAGAATGACAACCAATGGATGGGGAGCTAGATAGCAAGGCAAAATTGTGGGATGATCTGTGGGGGAAGGATTGGGGAGCCCTGGTTTCTTGGTGTTCCTTGAATGTGTATTGCACACAAAAAATGTAAAGGATGCCAGCTTGTCTGGGCTTGTTTGATGGGGTCAGTTATTGAAGCAGGTGTGAACTGCCTCATTTGGAACCTGCTAGAATTTTACCCTGGTTCTGCTCCTTATAAGGGTGGGACCTTTAAGTAGTCACTCAGAGATCTCAGTTTTATTGCCCTAATCTGTCCAGATTAGTATAGTAGCAATAGTAGGCTGCAAGGAACCCAGTAAATGTTTTTATTATTGTTCCAGGACCTTCTGGAAGTGGACAAAGGATGTTTCTATCTTTCAAACTGGTTCTCATCCCTGTAGGCTGAGTAAGTTGATAACATCATGGTTTGATCCATAGGGAAACGCTCTCTGAAGCTCACACTCTTGGGTCTTTGGCTACTATTTCAAGCTGGGCACACTCCTTGATGAAATGGTGTGCAAACCAGCAAAATAAACCCAGCACTTCTTGGGAGTTTCTCAAAATAACTGACACAATCAGTCCTGAGTAAGCAGCAAACATTCACTAGTGCACTGTTATTCAACCGAATGTCGACAGCACTTCTGTCCAGTGGGTCACTGTGGCCAGTCCTGGGGTGAGGATGTGGAGGGGAACTTAACATCTTAATGGTTGCTTAACAGAGAGGGACTTAACATGGACACGACCCATTTTTCTCTTTTTTGTAAGTTAGAAAAACCAAGAGTGCCAAACATTTTCTCTGCATAGCTCCCTTCACGTCATCATTCCCTCTTTGCAGAAGAGGAAACTGAGGTTGCCAGAGGAAATGTGCTCATGGTTCCCAAGTGAGAAGAGAATCTAAGAGGGCAACACTACGCCTACATCATTTCTGCATCATCCTACATTGCCCTGTCTACATACTCACATTTCCCAGGACAGGTTTGAAAATATTTCAAATGAAGAAAGAGGTTGATACATACATCACTGTAATACAATGCAACTTATAAACCTGCATTTTAATGGAACCATAAAATACTATGGGCACGACAATGGGCACAACAATGAATAGACAATAACAACTCAACCCTTGATGGAGCAGTGGAACATTTGGAATATCAACATTTGTGTCAACAAGGACCCTGTATATGAAGATGACAGCAGTTCTTCTATGCAACCTATCCATGTACTAGGCCAACCTATCTAGGGTTGTATATAGACACCTTGTCACATTTGCATGAAGACGAAATCACCTAACAATGCCATTTCTTAGAATGTGTTCCTATTCTTCAGCAATGCATTTGAACCCCACCGTTGAATCTTCTGACTCAGGCTGGATGCTGTCTCATGACAGGCACCATCTTCCTTAAAGAGTCACTCCATCCCACCATGGATGGTTCTCATTCTTAGAAAGGTTTTCTTTACTTTGGTCTCAAAATAATTGCCCTGGAAATGTTTCATCTAAGCTCTACCCTCCAAGGACTAACCAAATAAATTGGCTGGTTGACTGAAGATCTGTAATCCCTGGGAGAGCACCACACATTCCAGGCAGCATTTCCACTTCCCTCAGCCACTGCAGACAGAGGGAGGTGCCTGTTTGGACGGGAGGACAAGGGTTTTGGTAGAAACTCCGGGGGTGGGAATATCTACTTCTCATTTTGGCAGCCTTTGGTGTAAAGCACTAGAGAAATGCAAGCGAGGGAGACAAAATAAGAACAAGACGAGATCGTTGCAAGCACTTCAACCAAATCATTTCTGAGATTCCCAGAAGAGAGATAACTTGATTCTTTCAGTTCATTTCCATTTTTGTTCTGTCTCAGGGACTTCTTGAATTCCAGCTGGGCCAAGAAGGTGCATGGCCAAAATATCCCAAGAATGTCTCTTATTATAGGATGTTCAGTCCAATGTGCACAATCAGAAAGTTTTGATACTCTTGATAACATTTGGATCTACGGCTCGATGTTTGGGGTGGAGCAGATTAGGCCTAACCAAATTTGGGAATCTTGCTTCAGGAGACTGGACCAGAGTCTGGAAATTATTAGTAGAGAGGACTTTACACCAATTCAGAACTAATGTCTGAATCCACTGTCTACCCTCATGTGTACTACTGTACTGCTGCTGCTGCTTCTCTGTGGCTGCCTTGAGAACCTGCCAATCTATTTAGACAGGGCTAGTTTCTGGATAGAAACCCCACACCTAAGACTCATGCTTGGACAAGGTCAGCAAACAGACTTTCTTCCTTGAGTCTCTTCTATGGTTCTAGCATGACTAGGAGTATAACTCCAGTCAGCACCTGTGCTGATCATTTTCATAGCATCAGGAGAGATCAAACTGCTTTATCTGAAGGATATGAAGACAACAGTGGTCATTTCATCACCCCCACATGAGTGGGGCATTTAGTGTACACCAGGGGACCAGGGGCCAGGGCCACTACACAGACAGCCAGAGCACAAAGGTGCAGACAGTAAGTCTGCTATAAAAAAAAAAAATCACTCATGGGGCATGCACTGCACATCCCCTCTTCTACACTGAGGCCCATCCATTCTGGGTTCTTTCTGCTCAATTCCCAGAAGCCCTGTCTCTCCTAGTGTTTGGTATGACTGCAGATTCCCCAAATTTTTATTGTCTTCTTCCATAAGTTCTTCTGGTCTTAAATTCTCCACTTAGGGGCTGTGGGACTCTGCCTCTCTGCCACTCCAAGCCAGATATTAATTTTTACCTTGAGGAATAGCAAGTGGACTGGCTGTGGATCATGTGGGAGAGGTGCAGCAAGCAGACTTGCTGGTGGATATTCATAACACTAGTTCCCTCCCCCCTCTCACCCAGTCTCTGTCAACTCTGGGATTCACTGAACCATGTGCTTACCTGACCTGCTCCTGTGGAGGTGTGTGAATGTATGCATGTGGGTGTGCATGTGTGTATGTGTGTGTGTGTGTGTGTGTGTGTGAGTGCATGAGTGTGTGTGAGAGAGAGAGATAGAGAGAAAGGAGGAGAATATAATTTTACTGGAGAAAAGAGGGGGGATATGGTACATCTAAGAAGCTTTCAACTCCTCTCAAGCCTTCAACCTCTTCACCAGAGGCCCTGACAGGGTGAAAATTAACTACCATCTTCCTCTAATCACCTCACAAGGTAATGAAGGCCACAGCTAGCTTCCTTCTCTCTTCTCCACTGTCAGAAAGGAACTCTGTTTCCATAACAAGAGTCTTCACTCAGAATGATACAGACTCTATTCTGTGTGTTTTCACGGTGCAAACAGGCATGTGCATAAGTGTGTGTGCATGTGCATGGCAGGACTGTGTGTGAATGACTTCTAACATGTGCTTTCAGATGGGAAATCCAGGCGACTTTTGTTCCGTCCCCCTCCAGGCTGGCCCTTGCACATAGGCTGCACACACTTCCCCTCCCCTGACCCTATATTCTCCAGTGAGCTGATCTCATTATGGCAAATTTAGTTACAGCTGAAGTCTCCTTGTAACAAAGATTATGTCCAAGCCCAGAGTAATGGAACCTAGTCGATTTCATTAAAATAAAATTGGTTACAATGAATAATTCAATAGGATGATTTTGTTTCCTCATCTCCTCTTTGTAGATCGAAGAGCTAGTATTTATAATGATTTTTTTTAATTGGATTTTTGTTTAGGAAGAGATAATCACCCATAATTCCTGACAGCCCCCTTCTTACACCACTGGAATAATTATCCCTGTGAAGTCTCTTTTCAAATGCTAAGACTGGAAAATTCTTTCTCTCCTTTTCTCACATTAGTAGCAATAACCTTTGGGTGATTTTTCAGCACAGCTGCTACCCCAACTCTTGCTCATGTGAGATTCTGGTGTGTTAATGATTCCCTTGTTCAAATGATGTTTTTCTTTTGTTTTTGTTTTTGTTTTTTTTTTTACACTTCAGTTCTAGGAACGGGATATGAGTGTTGAATTTGGAATTCCTGGTTCCACTGATGGCCAGTCCTGACATTCCTAATGTCACAGTGGTCATTTTGAGCATTTTCTCAGTGTGGTTCATTTGTGTGCATGCACATGAGTGTGTGTGTCTGTGTGTGTACAGTAAATTAAATCCACTTTTCCTGTGTACTTAGCCTTATCTAGACCCTGTGCTTGAAGATGAGGGAGCAGAGATGAATAAAACTCAAAACTCCTTTCAATGAACTAGCAGACTACCGGGGGAACCAGACATACAAACAATAGTGGTCAGTGTGATGTACAACGAATGATGACATCAGTCCGCACAGAGGAGCTCCAGGGAAGCATGAACCCTAGACACTCACTCTGACAGGCACTACACATAAGAAACCTCAGGAAATACCACACTCTCATATCGTTCCACTCTCTGCAGGGCAATGGAAACAAATGCATGCAAGTGAATAAAGCATCTCATACATGGAAACATAAGCAAACAGACATGAATACCAATGATGAACTCTGTGACTGATGAAGAGATGGACCCATCTTGTACCCTGTACAGAGATTTCCACTGGTCCCCAGAAGGTCTCATCTCTTTCAGCAAGACACCAGACCTACCTCCTGGCCCTGAGTCAGGGAGGTGACACAGGAAAGGACACTGGGAGTAATGGCTCATGTACGAGTCCAGGAGGCAGGCTGGCCTAGCCATGGCCACTGGGCCTGGCGACTGGTTGCATTGGGTCACATCTCTGGGAAATGGCAGTCTCAGAAGAAGGCAGGTGCTTGGTAGGCAGGATAATTGGAAAGGGGGCCCCAGGGACAGCAGAGCCATCCCTAGAACCACACAAGCTCTGGTGGCCCCAACAATCCTGCTCCCTCAACTACGCTGATGGTCCCTTGGGGCAGAACTCTGGAGCATAAATAGTACATTAGGGGACTGGGAGATGAGTCATAGCTTTTTAGAGTTGGGAGGTCCTTGGAGATCGCCAAGCTCAACTACTGCCTAATTTAAAGAGGGGTAAATGAGGCCCAGAGAAGTGGAGAGATGGGCCCAAGGTCACACAGCAAACTTCTGGTCAAGTCAGGAACTCACATATGTTCAGAGAGCAGATGACAGGGAACTACACCCCTCAAAAATGGAACTCCCCCAAAGTATATGTTTCTGCCCCAATTGAATTCCAACGGTATACTCAAAATGAAGTTCTGTCCCCATGTCTGAATTATTATAGGGGAAATGCACAACCCCAATTACGCTTGACCACTTCAAGGCCACTTCATGTCTAAAGAACAAATAGTTCTCATGAGGTCCTGGGGTTCTATTCAGCAAAAAGTACGGATGGGCTGGGTGTGGTGGTGCATGCCTGTTGTCCAAGCGCTATGAGGCAAGAGGCTTGGGGATCACCTGAATTCACATGTTCGAGACTACCCCAGGCAACATAGCAAGAACTGGTCCTGAAAAAGCAACCAGGTGTGTGGCAGGCATCTGTAATTCCTGCTACCTGGGAGGCTGAGACTGAGGATCACTTGAGTTTGCAGTACCCCAGTCAACTTGAGTCTGTGGTACCCTGGGCAACATAGCGAGACCTAGTCTCAAAAAAAAAAAAAAAAAAAAAGAACAGTATGTATGGTGTCCATGGGGCAGGTAGAGGCATAGAGGCAAGACTTGACCTGGCTGCAGGAAATGTCAAGTGTAGCGGGGTCTTACCTGGGAAGCAGCTGGCTGGCCAATGACGACCCAGCCTGGACACTGCTGGTCCTGGTGGGACACTGTGACATTGGATGCCCACTGATCCAGGAAGCCTTGGGGCGTGTAGACACCACAGTCCTTAATGCTCGTTTTTTGTTCAAACTCCTCACACACTCCATCACCATCATGGAAGTAGCACCGGCTGGGCTCATCTGTCGGAGATGAACACAGAAAGGAGAGAACAGGTAGGTATTTTTTCTTAGGCCTTATCCATCATCATCGGCTGTGGCTGCAGGCCAGCACAATGGTAAGACCATCAAGTTCAACATCCACACCCACAAAAGAATATTATTCAAAAAGGGGGGGAAATGCTGGCTGGGTGTGATGGTGCGCATCTTTAATCCCAGTCTTGGGAGGCCGAGGCTAGAAATCGCTTGTGTCCATGGGTTCGAGACTACCCTGGACAACATAGCAAGATCTCGTCTCAAAAAAAATTGTCAGGAGTAGTGGTGCGTGCCTCTAATTCCAGCTACCTGGGAGGCTGAGGCTGGAGATTCCTTGAGTCCTTGGGATCAGGACTATCCCAGGCAACATGAGACCTAGTCTCAAAAATAAAAGGGGGGTGGGGAGGGGGAAATGCTGCCATCTGCACCCACACGGTTGCATGTGGAGGACATCGTTCTACCAGAAGTAAGTCAAACAAGGACAATAATGTATGACACCACAGATAAGAGCAATCAAACTCAGAAGGAGAAAGAATGGTAGTCAGTGGGGGCTGAAGGGAGAAGGAAATGGTTGAGATTTGAGATGCTGTCCATGTGTAAAAAGTTTCACTTTCACTAAGTTCTAGAGCACTGTAGTATAATAATGTACCTGTAGTTAGTAACACTGTGTGCACTGCACACATTTAGACATCTGTCAAGATGGTAGATCTTGTGTCATGTGATTTCTACTACACTACTACTACTACTACTCACACACACACACACACACACAATACACACTTCACAAGCACTCCATGGAGATTATGCCAAGGGAATCTTCCAACAGTCTTGTGAGAAAGGTATTATTATTTAATTCTTTTTGCGAAACAGAGGTATGTCTTTACCTCCCTATCCCCAAAAGGTGTGTCCAAAAAATGTCTTTAGTAACTCATCGAAGATCATGATATCAGATTCTGATCTCAAATTCAGGTTTTCTCTTTCTAAGATTGAGGTACATTATCTGATATCAAAAAACTTCACCGGTGCAAACTGAAGTTTATTTACTACTAAGCTAATGTTTCACATCAAGAGTGAACTGTCATACAAGACGGAAGCTTTGGTCCCAGCTCTGTAACTGACTTGCTCTGTTCCTTTGGACTCTTTCCTCCTCTGGACTCAATCCTCCTTACAGAATGTCCTTCTCTGGAGTTGCTGGCACCTCAGAAGCCCTTCCTGCCTGATGCTGGATGCCATTGGAGTCCAGTTAAAGGCCTAATGAACTCTCAAGATCATATCATTCCAGTCACAGGCAGATGTTCTGCAGGGGACAACTTAATGCCCTACCAGATGACAGAGACTCCCCCTTTGGGCTGCCATGGAAGACAGAGCTAGCGAGTTACCATCCCAGCATCTGGGACCTATGTGTGTTCCCTGGTATTTCAACACAGAGCAGCATGAGAAGACATATGGATGGAGGCAGCTGAAAGAGAGCACCTGCCTGTTCTTTAATGACTTGAAGGGCGGCTGCTCTGTGCTATTTTTCCGACTCTTCTAACAAGGCTAAAGACCCTTCCTGTGTGGGTTCCTGTGTTGTGAAGCCCCCTCCCCTTTAACACCTCACACTGTGGGTCACTGGGTCCACTTGTCACAGTTCCTATGTGAAGCCCCCATGCGGAGTCTTAGTGGAACTTGTAATTTGTGCCCAACTAGCACACTTTGATAGTGACAATGATGCTGTTACAAAGCACGTCCAAGCTGGGCACGGTGGCTCGTGCTTGTAAGCTTCAGCCTATGAAGCGGCAGGGGCTAGGGATCGCGGTTCGAGTCCCGCCTGGGGCCCATATAGTGAGACCTAGTTCCAAAAAATAGCTGGGTATGGTGGCGCATGCCTGTAACCCCAGCTACCTGGGAAGCTGAGGCTGGGGATTGCTTGAGTCTGTGGTACCCTGGGCAACGAGAGCCTGCGGTTCCATGGGCAAAAATAGCAAGACCCAGTTTCCAAAAAAAAAAAAAAAAACAAAGCACGTGCAGACATTGGATGATTACATTTCTCTGTGAAATACAAACCATTGAAAAACAATACTGGCAAAAAAATCTCAGATTTTGTGAGAAGTATACTAGTGATCAGAAGGAACACTTGGTGGAGGGTGAATGAAGCATGTGCACATGGGGCAATGTGAAAATGTCCTCCCAGTGTTAGACAGATGTGTAAACCACTGACAGACTTAAAGTAAAATAAAATACAAATTAGGTCCAGAGATATGCACATGTCTTGAGGAAATCTGAAACTCTCAGAAAGATCAGAACCTGAGGTAACCCTATTACTACTGCGGGATCTAGAGTAATCTTCCCCTCTTTCCTTCCAAATAGTAAACAGGGAGCTCCACCCGGGGTGCTGTATTTAGGAACAAAGATCAGGCTCTGACTTCTGTTCTTTACATCAGCCAAGTGCCTTCCCACAGGTAGCCTTGCTTTTCAGGCTTCCCATCTGTAACAGAAATATCTATCTCAGCCAAGATGACCTCTTAGGGGAAGATGTAGAATTGTATGTGAGGAAATAGAAACATGTGTTGTACACAGTGGTCAAGAGAAAAAAATACTCTTCTTTTAAGGGGTCCATTTATTCTTAAGTGGCTGAACTGAATTAGTCAGTAAAATCAGGACTCACTGGAAACACAAGCACGCAACAATTCCTCAAACAGAAAGAGACCCAGTCTAGTAGAAATAAGACCTGACTTTCTGGGATGCTGCTGACTATCTGAAGGAGACATTAGATTTAGCAGGCAGCAAACAGTTGAGACCTTTCCAAACTCCAAAATCCTTGTTTATTTCTGCAAGCAGTTTACATAGTGAAATACTATCAAAAGCCAGAATACAGCAATTCTTTATAATTTAATTATCTGAGGGTCTGAGCCAGCTGAAGACTCCAGTGATGGCAGCCTGCTTAATAGTTCGAGCATGGAAAGAAAATAGATGTGCACTTCTCTGTAGCTCCAAACCCAAGGTGAAGGTGGTTGACATACATGCAATAAAACAGACTCAATCTGAGAGTGATTGGCCACAAGCCCATTCTCTGGTCTTTAGAAACAAAAAAAGCAATTGCAAAGAGTGCAGGTTTTGGCATCAGGTGAAGCTCAACTCAAATCCTCATGCTATCATAGGTAAGCTGAACAGAACAGAAAGGACCTCACCTCTCTGACTTCATGGTTCTAATCCAAAAAGAATGCAGAGTATATGTATCTGGAGGTAGTAAGGTGATTTCATGAGATGATGCTGACATCATTTCACCCACTTAATCTAATGGAAATCCAATAGCCATGGGAGGTAGCTGTTCCAGCTAATAGAGGGAACTAAGGAAAGTTCCCTTAGTGGCAGAAAGAACCAGTCTATTTATATCTAGAAGAATGTGTTTCCCTACATATCATCTCCACAGAATGAGGAAAGCCCATTCTTTTGAAAGCATGATCATGGGTCACCTGACTCCTGGTAGCACCTTTCTCCTCCAATGTGAAGACAAGGACAAGGAGGGTAAGACTGTCTTAAGACCATAACATTCTATTCTCTAAGACCACTGACTTCATTTCCTCAACAAAGAGACCTCAGAAGGGCAAGGATCAGGGCCAGAGCTGAGTTGTCATGAAGGTTGATTTCTTCCTGAGTGTATTGAAGACATGGTTATATTTGTATATCTGGAATCAGCACACCTTGGAAATGGAAGAGCAGTGCAGAGTCATAGGTAGGTGGAAAGGTAGATAGATGATGTATAGGTAGAGACAGCTAAATGAAAAAAAGAGAGGAGATAGAGCTAAAGAGGGAGACAGACACACTGCAGACACCAGGAGAGAGGACATGAAGGAGACAGAGAGAAGATGAGCTGTTTCTCCAAGGTTCTGCTGACAAAACAACTGGGTCCCTCTTTTGAATAATATCCTTAGAATTCACTCTTCAGTTTCTCTTGCTGTTAGCATCCTGGAGGTCCTTCAGCTATCTTTGCCAGTTTTCATCTGGGGAATTCTAGTTCCCTCTCTACTTCCATGCCACAAACACCACCAAAGAGAGCAGGAGAGGAATGAGTACAAAAGCCTGGCCAGGAAAAACAAAGAAGGCAGTGAAAAAACAATCAAACAAAACCGGCCTTCCTATTTCCATTACATCAATTTCCTTGGTGCTCCTTGAATGCTTCATGATGGGAATGGAGCAGGTTGCATTGAGAAGAGTTTGAAGGCAATACCTAGGTCAAATGATCACCCCACCAGCTGTCCACGAGGTATTAGCTAGATGGCACTGACAATAATACATCCCACTGGGAGGTGTAAACCTATTAGATGTGCAACAAACATTTGTTGAGTGAAAATTTGAAATTCCGCACCCTTGACATACCATCTTGAGCAAACAGAGTTTAGACTCTGCACATGTCAAAACGTTTCTTCAGACTGGAGTTTAGGGTGAAGGGAAAAGATGTGAGACTCCAGAGTTGATGGCTAAATGGTAGGATCATATTGAGCAGTGACCTTTGCCCTCTTGCCCCATCTCCCCATGACACAAGGGAACTCCTCACTTCAGTTTTGCTTAGATACTTTCTTTTGCTTTTGGAAGAAATGAGCTCAGCTCCAAGAGCCTGAGGCAGATGGCCCCACAGTAAGTGGGTAGACACAGCTGATACTACTTCTCATTGACTTAATTTTCAATTTCCATCTGTCTGAGCATCAAGAGCAAACACCATGTCCCTGGCATTCCTGACACCTGTCTGCCGGACAGGGGCTGGAGATAGGGATGGTTACCTCTAGCTGAAAGCTCGGTGCCAAACCTTGGGGAAATGAGATCAGTTTACCTTAAATTATTAGCAAAAACTGGGAGTTAAGATATTGTACAAAACTCTTATCCTCAATATCAGAAACCGTGGATTTAAGCTCCTGATCTGACCCTGACTACTGGGTAATCTTAGACATGCTATTTCACCTCTCTGTGCTTTAATTTCCCTACCTATAAAATAGAAGCAGTGTTACCTCTTGGAATGAATTAATGAAGAGCTGGGTAAGAACTAGAGCCTAGGAGAAGGGGAAGTGCTACAGGTCTTAAAGGCCCAGGTTCATTCTTAACAATGATGATGCTAGAGGAAGGTCAGAGCTACAGAAGTATCCTTCATTGGAGAGTCTACACTATTTAGCCAGCCCTACAGCCTAAGGACCATCCAAGAATAGAATTGACTAACAGGGTTGCATGGGCTATTTGCAATATAAGGGGTGAAGTGAATAAACCAAACGGAAAGAAAACAACTTAAAGAAAATGATATATTTATAATGGAACTATTGCAACCCAATGGTGCAACATCGATTAGCTTGGTTTGATTAGAAACTGGTAGTAATATGTATTGGGTAAGTATACTTACTGATAATTCACTCTACATCTGTACTAATACTGGGAAGACACTGGTTAATCAAAACTTACTCTCACCTGCAAAGAGAATCAATAATGTTTGGGCAACAGGGGAAGTCTTCCTTGAAAAGATTGTCTGGGGCAATCCTGGAGGATGAAAAGAAGATGAACATATGGAGGGAATAATATGAGCAATGGATGAGTCTTGACCGGTTTTGTGCAAGGTTAGAGTTAAGGGAAAGAGTGGGCCCTGGTACTGACAAGTCAAAATAAGCTGATGGAGGAAGGGCTGCAGCACTGTGTTAGTGAATTGAAGTTGTATTCATTAGCAAGGGGGGACTTTTAAGATTTCTCAGAGCAGGAAAGGTATGTTGAACCTGTGACTTTCATGCTCTTAGAGGCAGGTAGATCAATGGCTTGATTTTGTTCAGTAGGTGTGTCATTTACTATGATGTGAGTTTGGGAAAATAATCATTTCTAAATCTTGGTTTCCTCATCTGCACAATGCTTGAAGGATTGAATATTTATTATGATTTTCAGACCACTTAATATCAAATGTGCTTATATCACAACTAAAATGATTTACAGAGCGTTATAATGTCTGTGTATGGGGACAGTGATAAACTAGTCACAGAGTAGTTAATAATTGTGGATGACTTTTGTCTCGTGGAGCTTACAATGGAGGTAAAGTAATTCATATACAAGCATTGAATTGATTAATTAAAGATCTATGATGAGCGTGAACATCTTGCTGCTGAAAGAAATCATCTCATTTTGTGTATGGGAAAGCTGAAGTTCATAAAGTTGAAGGGATCTGCTGAAGACTGTAGAGAAAATTTCCAGTAGGGACAAGATTAGGAAAGCTGATAATTATACTCACAAAACAACACCTTTTCTACCCTACCATACTGCTTTATTTCAGTATATTACCAGCCAAGGTTTAATATCAAATTCTGGCCCCAAAATAGTCTGTTATCCTTAACTGAGTTTGAATATTACTATTGGAAATGTCTGATTTCACTTTTCAATGGCCAGTGGGGTGGATTAGATACAACCAGGCTGAGAAGCCACTGGATGACCAAGTCTCAAGTTCATCAAGAGAAAAGCAATCAGATGGACAAGGAATATAGTTAACAGCTTGGTTTCGGGCTCAAAAAGGAAGCAGAGAATTTGAATGTGTATTTTCCCAGATAGGCTGCCTTCCAGAGATGGGTTGACTAACCTGCTTTCTGAAATCTTTGTTTATGAAGGTGGGTCAATTTCTGAGAAATTATCATCTGTTTCTATTTGGAGCAAAGGTAATAATGATCGGCATGAGGATATTCTCTTTTAGTCCAATGATTACTACTTTTTTGGTATTTTTTAAACACCAGAAGAAAACAGTATTTTTCAAGTTCAGCTGTTTGTTTAGGGATGGTTCCAACCACAGCAAGCTTCATGCCACATAACAATTCATCCAAACAACAACAACAAGCAAAGCCCCAAAAATGCACCATCTCTGTGTCCAAATAAAAACTTCTTGGAACAGGGGAAACTGAAGTGCTTAAACCCCTGAAGGTTTAAAAACGGGAAGCTTGAGGAAGGCATAGTTACATTGACATCTATTTCCTGTGGAACAGAGATATCTAGACTTTGTATCATCTACCTTTTAAAGGCTTCATGTCAAACCCACATTGCTGACCTCATTCAATTCTATTCAAACCAAGGTTTGTTCTTAATCTCCTCAACCAGATCTGCCTGCCCAGAGTACAAAAGGCAGGGTGGTGGAGGGTTCCAAAGGAACCATGAATCCACTAACAAACTTCAGATGCCGATTAAGTCTAGCAAATCTGAGGAGCTTAAGTTGGTTTCTGGTTCCTACAAGAACTGGACACATACTGAAGCCAGCCAAAAATTCCTTTCTGTGTTTCACTGTGACAACTAGGCATGGTATAGCAAGCCAACAATGGTGGGGCAAGAAGAGTGAATCTGGTTGAAGCCTCCAGTCATCATTTCTCTAACTCTCCACTCAGACCCATCACCGAGAGCATGCTCAGAGGACAATCTCATCCTCTGTCCCCTTAACCCCCTTGCCTCCTCATGGTCTCCTCCTGAAGCCAGGGCCCAAAGATGAACCCTGGACCCAAAGATGAACCCAGTTCCTTTCATTGAGAAAGGAATGAGGGCATTGCAGTCATCTGCATCTGAAAGACAGAGACTAAGACTAGCCTGAGGCCAGTTCCCCCTTTTTAGAAAGTAAAGTGATTACCTGGGCAGACTTGGGGTTATGTAATGTAGGGTCCTGAGGTCAAGACAGGCCCAGAGGGCAAAGGGAGGTAACACACCAAGGTGGGATGGTGAATGGGAAGCAGGGAGAAGGATAAAAAGAGGGAAGGTGGACCTTAGAGATATACAATTTTGGAGAGGAGCGTGGAGAGTGGAGTGAGAGCGAGAGTCTGCAGATTGGCATCAGGCGCGGAAGTTTTGGGCCTCAAAAGAAGGACCCAGCTGGGTCCGCTGGAGCTTCCTCACCTCCCCAGCACTTGGTTCCTGAGGAGCAAGACCTGTGTGAAGGCGGAGGAGAGGTGACCCGGGTGAAGTGCAGAGCCACGGTGACACTCGGACAGGCCTGCCTTTGGGAGACCATCTGAGCCCCACCTGTGTTGGTTGGATTCATCTGGTACCAACTGGAGCAACAGGATTGGGAGTCAAGGTCCTGGCATTTTCAACCAGAAGTGTCCTAAGACTGAGGTAAACCCCACGAAGCTCCTTGAGGAGCAGAAGTGGGGCTCTATTCTGTTTGGAACATCTGTGAGGGTGTGGACTCTTTCGGTTTGGTTTTTTTCCGTATCTGTAAATAAATCTCTTGTCTATCCTGGTTGTTAAGGTTTGATATCTGAACAGCTGCTGCGTGCAGGCGGGAGAACCCATAGGAAGGAGGAATTTAAACGGGGGTGTCCCTATCCCCCCCCGATAACACTCCCAAAACTGCCTATGTGTGACTAACCAACAATGTCAACTGATCATGTCTGAAACCCTTTACTGACTCCTACAAAATGTGAACTTGCTCACCTAACACTCAAATCCTTCTCTCGTCAACTTCCAACATTCCCACAGACTCCCATTTCCAATCTGCCCTCCACCTTCCAAAGCACAGAATTCTTTCCCAGAACTCACACAGCAGCATTTGTTTTTACTGCCTCTGCCTGAAAGGTTAGTCTCTCTCTGCCTTTGAGTTTTCTATCAAGATTTAATTTGATCATCTTCAGTTCCATGAAGCCTTATCTGTCACTCTTTTCTATCACTTATCTGGCACCAAGCAATTCCCTCATTTCCTAGATTGTTAGTCTCTCCTTCCAAAGCAGCCAAACAGGATATTGCCTATATAAAACTTTTAATTGTGAGTTAAGTAAGTTAAATTTTAAAAATTAAAAATAAATGAAAACCTCCCTTCAACCCAGACCTCCTTCCACTGTGTTTCCTACTTCATTTTTCTTTTCATGATTCACAGTCAAGTTGATTGAGAGCTATCTGAATTTGTGTTAACCACTTTCTCGCCTAGAATACATCCTTGAGTTCTCTCCAATCTAGTGTGTGAATTCAATGCTCCAATATTAATCTTGTCAATCACTGATTTCCACATTTTCAAAACCAAGCACAGTGTCAGACATTCTTGAAGCATCTAAAAAAGTAGCTCATGCTCTTCTCTCTGAAGTACCTTCCCTTGGATTTCAAGACATCCTGACATACTAGTTCCTCTGGATCTCAGTTTCTCACCCATAGATTCACCAGCTGTCTTCTGCTTCCCAAACTCTCCACTAACTGCTACCACTTCTCAGGGCTAGGCATTAGGGCACTTTTCACATATCTATGTACAAGTTCTCATCAAGTTTCAATTTTTAAACAAAAAGTAAAAACATGTAATCTATTGCCCAATGGCTCAGCTATTTCTTCATATGACTTCTTTTCCCAGTCTCAAATACCTACAATGATATTTGTACTTAAACATCTCTTTAAAGTCATCACAAAATCAACATGTCTAAAACAGAAGGAATGGTTGCTCCCCACATTCCTTTCTTCCACATCTTAGTACATGACAACACCATTGCCCAACAATAGCCAGATCAAAGCCATCTGAGTCATCTTTCCTATATTTTTTTAATCCTAGCCTCCAATATTGCATAAAGTTCAAGAGGACATCCTGTGGATGCTTTTGTTTCAGGATACTCTAAAAAAAGATCTGTTTTTGCTGCACTCTACCACCCTAACCCAAGTCACTCACGACTACCATGTTCATACAGCCAGTCTTTCCACTCTCTCTATGCCTGTCTTCCAATCCCTCTTCCACTGAGCACAGCAAGAGTTCCCTTCTAAGAATATAAACAACACGATGCCACTCTCCTACAAAAATCTCATGCATGGTTTCCCACATCACATGACTGAGAGTCGAAGTCTGTGAAATGGCCTTTAAGTTCTCACTTTATCTGATCATCTTCTGTAAGTAGCCTTTTGCTCACTATCAGTCACCAACTCACTGTTTCTTCTAGACATCCATCCACTCAATAAGTATCTATTCCTTACATAAACGAGATTTGTTATTTCTCCAGGAACTTGAACTTGCTGTTCACTTTATCAGCAGTATTATTTTCCCCTGATTTTTCTAGTTACATCTTCCTTTTCACCATTTCAAGTTCTGGTCAAATATTACTTCTTCAAATAACAACCCTATCTAACTAGAGTATGCACACAACCTCTTCTCTCACCCTCACACTGCCTTATATAATTCCTTCATAGTATTATTGACTAGATAAAAACTATGATTTTGCCCAATCAAAAAATGGGGAGAACTAAAAAGACACTTCACCAAAGAGGAGATACAGATGGCTAATAGGTATATGAAAAAACTGTTCCACATCACTAATAATCAGGGAAATGCAAATTAAAACCACACTGAGATACCATCTTACACCAGTAAGAATGGCCCACATAAATAAAACAGACAACAACAAATGTTGGCACAGATGTGGAGAAAAAGGAACTCTCTCACACTGCTGGTGGGAGTGCAAACTGGTTCAGCCACTATGGAAGACTGTGTGGAGGACCCTGAAACAATTGAAAGTGGACTTACCATTCAACCCAGCAATCCCACTACTAGGAATCTACCCAGAGGACATGAAGACATTAATTCAAAAGGACACAGGTATGCGTATGTTCATTGCAGCCCTGTTTACAGTTGCAAAGAATTGGAAACAAACCAAATGCCCCAAAACAGATGATTGGCTAAAAAAATGTAGTACATATACGCAATGGAACACTACGCATCCATCAAGGAGTACAAACACATGTCATTTGCAGCAACCTGGATGGAACTAGAAAGACTCATATTAGCAGAAATAAGTCAAAAAGAAAAAACAGAAGTACAGGATGGTCTCACTTATGTGATGGATATAGGGAAAAATAAACAAACAAATAAGAAAAAATGAAAACAACCAATGGGACTGAACCATGGAGCGAGAGAGGAGGAGGGAAAAGAAGGTGGGGGAGGTGAAGAGCACAAAAGATCAGGATAGTTAACAAATGTTAGTGAAGTGGAAAAGTCCCGGGGTAAAAAAACAAACAAACAACAAAACACACACACACACACACACATTTACCAAATATCGGAAGAGAACAACAACAGGTCAAGCAACCAACAACTGAACATCAACTTAACCAACCAACAAATTGCAGAAAAATGGGAGATGGAGTGACTGGAGGGGGGATACAGAGGGGGGATATGAAGGGAGGAAGAGGGATCAATTAATGCACAATTGTGATGAATCAATAAAATGAATTTAAAAAAAAAGAAAGTTAAAAAAATAAATAAATAAATAAAAACTATGGTTTTGGCCGGGCATTGTGGCGCATGCCTGTAGGTGGCAGCCTAGGAAGCCGCGGCCAGGACCAGGAATCGCAGCTCAAGTCCAGCCAGGGGCATGTAGCGAGACCTAGTCCCCCAAAAATAGCTGGGTGAGGTGGCGTGCACCTGTAATCCCAGCTACCTGGGAAGCTGAGGTTGGGGATTGCTTGAGTCTGTGGTACCCTGAGCAATGTGAGCCTACGATTCCACAGGCAAAAATAGTGAGACCTAGTCTCAAAATAAATAAATAAAAACTATGGTTTTACAAATTAATATTTCTATCCCCTTTATGATAGGTTTCATGGAAGCATGTTTTTTAAATTATCCCTCTTTCTTTAGGATCAAGAAAAATGTCTCTTTATATATTATCACTGTTATTTAAGAATTAAAGAAAGAATAAATAGATAGATGGATACAATTCTTGGATTATGAGATATTTCTGAGCTGATCCCAATCTTATTTCTACTTCTATTCCTATTTCTCAGGACAATGTCCATCAAATAGCTGGTTGTCACTAAATGATGAGTTAAAATTCTTTTGGGGTTTCTGAATCAATGTTATTGATTGTATTGAAGAGGTCTCAAACTTAATTTGGATCTCTTTCAAAAGATTTTACTGTAGAAAGATTTTTATGAAAAATTTTATTAGAATGAGATATTACAAATCTAAACACACTTTAGGGGGGAAAATCTAATTCTATCTAAAGCAACCCAGAATATTTTTCCTGTGAGACACGGTGCTTCAATATCAGTCTGAAGTATTATTTTATTTTCTTTCTTAACTAAATTTGCAAAGAAATGGCATATCTGGATAGAAAAGGTGGTGCATAGTAGACCGAAATTTAATAAAGAGCTGCGATGGTTTCATGAATTGGAACCTGAAGACACATTTGCATGCCCCTGAATTTAGATATTATGTGAATGATCTAAAAAGATTATAAGCAAAGATAGTGATTCTAATAAAAGACCATGCATTAAAGCAAGGAGGATGTTCAAAGTCCTGAATGATTTTCAGGTGGGTTTTCAATGCTATCTCAGGATAGGAAGGAGGAGGTAAAATCCAGCATCAACTTGGAGTAGGTACTGACCACAAAATAGGCAGGCATTCAAGCAAAGATAGGCAGAAAAGTGACCCATGAACTTTGAAAATATTAAACTGATAAAACAAAATGAGACTTGTTTTGGATAATATAAGCTAATAATAGTAGAGAAAAGCAATCTGAAACACTCATCACTTGCCCAGTGAGGCCTTTACTAACAAAGCTATCTTCACCTCATCTCTCTATATCCCACTGCTCGATTTTATTCTCTACATAACATTATTTTATTTCAAATGTTTACTGATCATCACATTCTGTCTAAATTAGAATGGCAGCTCCATGACAACAGAAAATGAGGCCATTTTTCCTACCGCGGTGTTCTGTTTCCAGGCCAGAGAAGACAAGAGCGAATGCTTGCCACATTAGTGAGTATATAAAGGCTTAGGGTTGCAAAGATCTTGAAATTATCTAGTTCAAAGGCTTCCTTTTGCAAATGTGATGGCTGAGAGTTGGAAAGGTTGAATAACTTGCTTAATGCTTCTCAGTTCATTGTTATAGGTCAAGGGTCTTGAGAGTTAAATTGAGGCTCATTCTACAAATATTTGGAATATGCAATGTCAAACAGAAATTGTCCTGAAAAATACACATATGTGGGTATTAAGAAAAATCACGCATTCCAATAAAAGGATCTGCCTATACAGATATTGATCATCTAATCCAGTAAAACAGGCAACTCATCCGCCCGTGAAAGCATCCTCAAGATTCCAGAAAAGAGAGACTTTTGAACTAGTGGATGTTATGTTAACAGTAGCCTAGGAATTGAGGATGAATCAGGGTAACACAACACATGAAAACCAAGCCAGTTACCCTCATCTGGCAAAGCTGGTCATGACTAAGGGTGCCACAGCGTGCTAGATTCTTGGTGTGGTTCCCATGTGAGAAACTAGTGTCCAAATGGATCCCTCCCCGCTGAGCCCCGATTGGCTTGACCCGCCATGAAGACCATCCTCCTGCCATATGGTTCAGATAAGTACAAAAAGATGAGGCTTGCAGCCACCACCGTGTCCTCCATCTCCCCACTGGTGAGACATGCTGCAGAAGGCAAGTCAACAGGGAGTGTGACACTCAGGTAAGGTTTCTTTATCTTGCAAGAAGGGTGCAAGATAATCCTCTGCCCTGGGAAGAGGATTTTATATTAATTTGGATCTATATTCCTTTTCTTTTCTATTGTTGAACTGCAAAGAGTTCTTGCTGAACTGTATCTACGTATCTCTCTCTTCTCCACATGTAAGAAAAATAAATAAATAGAAAGAAGGAAGGAGGGGAGGGTAGAGAAAGAAGCAAGGAAGGCAGGCAGGGGAAACTGGTCCTAAATCTGAAAGAGTTAACTTGCAATGTTTGAGAAATAGTCCATCAAAACCACTGCTGTTTCTGATCAGAGAGGAGAAGAGCCGGAGAAACTATTCATGCTCAGAAAACTTCCAAGTGGTAATCATCATTCTGGGTTCAGATTTTGTCAGCTGGAAAAGGTGTCTGCCCAAACAAGAGGATGAGGTTGCAGGTTATGTTATTAGCTGAGTATTTCAGAATACAGTTCAGAGAAGTGTGCCCTGCTCTTAGGAATGACCGGACATCCCAATTCTGGAAAACTGGATCCAAAATAAGGTCAGAGATAGTAGCCACGCGAGATACCACCAACCTTCAGTGTCCACATAGGTATGAAGGTGCCTGACTTAAAGATGAGAAGGCTCAGTTCCACATATAGAAAACTCTTCTGATCAACTACAGTTGGTTTGCAAGCAAAACTGGCTGCCTCAGAAGATGTTGTGTTATTCATTCACCACTTTGCCACAAGAATGATGACTATCAACAATCCCCACTAGCTTCCAAAGCATTTTCTCTAATGCTCCAGGCCGATGAAAATTGTGGCCCCTTCCTAAACCTACATCACCCCGTCATCATCCTACCTTCACAGAAAACCACTTGTAGAACTACATCCAGCATCTAATCAGGCACTCCTCTGAAAAATTCTCTCTGGCAACACAGTCCCAGAGGGACAAGCTGTTTCTCTCCATGTTTTTCCATAGTATTATGTACTCCCCCAACTAAGATTCTAGTCAGCATGCAATAGGTGTATTTACTAAAGGACTATCAGAATAATTTGTTGCATGCTGGGCACTGTGTTAAAGGTTTTTGGTGTCTAAAATCTAGAAGAGTCAGTCCTTGTCTAACATACCCATCCGATAGACAGGAAAATGGTGCTCAACAAAGGTAAGTCATCACCTAAGCATCCATCAGTTGCACAATCAAAACTCAACTCCAGATTGAATCAGTGGATGTTATGTTAACAAGTTTGATTCCAAAGTCCATGCCCTTCTATCCACCCACATCATGTCTTTTGCTTGAGTGTGGACACCAAGGAAGCTCTAGGGAGACCAGCCATTGTGATTCTCAGATGCTCTGCAGTTTTGTGGTCTTGGGGCCTCAGGAGTCAGAAAGAACTGGGGTCACACTGCAGCTGCCCTCTCATTAGCTAGGTGTCAGAGAGCAGTGCGCTTCACCTCTCAGTCCCAGTTTCCTCTTCCGCAAATTGGTAAAATAATGGCTGTCTTCTCTTTGAGGATGAAAGGACAAGCTGCACAAAAATGGCTAGCAGGGCCTCTCACATGGAAAAAAGGGGGGGGGCATCTTGTCTCTGTGAGTCTTAGGGACGCCCTTGCCCTCAGGAAGCAGTCTGTCTCTGCTGCCTTGTACCTGTTGAACTGCTTGGGGAGCGCAGTAACTCATGCTCTGGTGAAGCATTTTATTTTATTTTTTTAAGTGGGATCTAAGTTTTTGTTGGCTAGTAATTGACCAGGCAGGGGCCCAGAATCCATTAGGGAATTTACTAGGGGGAGAGCGGGACTTCTCTCAAGTGCCTTCAGAGGCAGTACTTACAAAGCCATCAATTTCCTTAACAAAGAGCATTGGCTTAAATGACCTTAAAGCAGCTTTATTTGCACAGTTATCCACTTCCTTTTGAATGCTCTGCCTGGGGGGTGGCCTACCTGCCGCCCTTTCCTGCTACTAGTTAATTAGGTTTCCTCCCTCCCCAAGGAAGCTAGCTGGGGTTGGTTGGGGCTAGGTATTGAAAAGCAGCTCAATTCGGGATTATTAAAGTTTCTTGGGAGCAGTCTCAGGAACCACCAAGGTCACTGGTTCCTCTCTCCCCTTCTTCCAAAGCCGTAAAACGTATAGACCTTGCGATCAGACCTGCCGTAGAAAAGGAGGATGATCATTCAACCTGTGTCTCCTTGACAGAGGTAAAATAAGGCTGGAAATGCAGTCTTGGCTGGTGTCCATGGAGTTCCCCAGACTGTGATCCAGCAATGCTGGGAGGTTAAAGATGAGGGAACTAAAGGAGCCCCCACCTCTGCTATGACAGAGCTGGGATTTGAACACCGGCAGCCAAGCTCTGGGGCCTCAAGAGGAAACCCCCATCCAGATGGCTTGGAACTCAGACTTCTTGCCCCAGATGACAACTAGAAGGCACAAGGCTGGCCGTGCTGACTGAGGCTTTTCTGCCACTAAGAAACAGTGCGCTGTTACCCTTTGCTGCCTGAGAAATAAAACTGTCACTTAGAAAATAAATCCTTCTTTTGCTCACTTATTCAGTATTTACTGAGCTGCAAGTTATTTGACAAGGCCTGTGCTGACTCCTGGGAGGGCAGATGAATGAACCCAGGTCTCAGGGCTCCCAGTCCTGTGAGGGGGTTAAGGGCATCAATGACAGGTCATGTGGTGTTTTGATTTGGGATCTCCAATGCTGCAGGGTCATAGAGAGCTGGAGAGTCCAATGTTACCCAGATTCAGGAAGGAAGGTTCTTCTGAGTAGAGAGCACCTGGGCTGAGGGTCTGGGAGGAGGAAGAGTGGTGGGATTCCGTTTCAGGTGGGGACACTGAGCCAAGGAAAGAGAGCCAGAAACAGAGTCAGAGTATAGAGCACAGAGGTGAGAGCACAGAGGTCAACCATACAGTGCAAATCACTGGACCAGACACTGGAGGCCTTGAATGTCCCAGAAAGAAATGAATATTCTCAAGGCCAATGTGCAGCTATCAGACACTTTCTAGGGGAGAGTGAGAAAATTTGCATTTTAGGAAGCTTGCTCTCACCATATGGAAAGGTAGAAAGAAAAAGAACCAGCAAGTGAAGATAGGAAGTAGACGGCTGCTTGAATTATCTGGCAAGTGTCCAGACAAAAATGGGCTTTGGGCAGAACAGTGCTGGTAGTGAGAGAGCTTAAGGGCTGGTCCTGGGGGAAAAGAAAGGTTTTCAAAGTTAAATTGGCAGAACGGTGACTGTCTGGATTCTAGGGAAAAAAGGACAGAGATGGAAGAGTTAAGGATATTCCCCAAGCTTCTAGTTTAAATTTCTGATTGGCTAGTAGCAGCACCAATTGAGATGGCAAAAAGTAGGAGTACAGAGTTGGGGAGAAAAAAGTTGATCTCACAATATTTTGCATTTAAGTATGGATGCGACATCCAGTGGGGTAATTAAAAACTTAAGGATGTATGTGAAAGAAGGACCCTGGCTGAAGATAAGGTTTTGGTTT